>JAVJIF010011759.1:0-87201 GCA_038442645.1 Agave tequilana | reverse complement strand
CTGAAACAGAAACCCAACTCTCTGTTCCCAGTTTTAGTCGACTAATTCAGACTGTTAGTCGACTTAAGACCCCTATTAGTTGACTAATCTTTCCTCCTAGTCGACTAATTATGACTGTTTGACTTAGTTGATTCCGTTCTGATTTGGTTCTTATCGTTGATACATGTGTGGTATATTATTCCTGTTCATGATTCATAACTGGTATTACATGACATGTTGATGAATCTTACCTCATATTACTTCATGACTTGTTATTGTACATTATCACCCCATAACTTGTTAAATAGTGAATATCACCACTTATCATTCCATCACTTGAACCAAGCATGATACACTTGACTTTTGTATAAAATGGACCAACTACACATGGGTCGGGGGAAAACATGCGGATATCGATATGTGTTCGTGTTTACAGTGGTTTTAGGAATGTTGTGCAACTCATGTTCCGTTCTGACCTGTGGGCCTCCAGGGGACCGAGGGGAGTGCTTGCTCCCTTTATTACTGGTACCATCCTGATAAGGGCATATACATAAGTCCCTCCTGTTTGGCCTAGCGGCTGGCTTCCGTCACCAAGCAACGGAACAATCCTGGACCGTTATCCCGGGCATGTACGGGGTCCACTGTAAACATAGTTCGTCGATACAACCGCTGATTTCCATAACCTCCTTGCTTTATTGGATATGGATCTATGTGCTCTGGGACGCTGGGTCACATAGCTAGATATCACAGTAAGACAAGTAATAATAATAAGACGTTAATTGTAGATATTGTATTATGATTCTTATCTCCTCATGCTTCGTTTACGAGCTAGTAGACATTTATTTTACTGTTCTGATTTTTCCTATCCATACCACTTAGCCACTTGGCTATATTTTGTTTACTGTTATATGTCTTGATTCCTTGGATTTGCATATTCAGATTCTGAGACTTGGGACGAAGTGGAGCCATCCATAGAGGACCAAGCGTATCTGAGTGAGCAGGCTGATCAGATCTAGTTCCCTCGTGCCAGACTCTTCCTTTTGGCTCACGAGTCTCCATCTCTTACGTGAGCATCTTGTGTATATCTTTGTATATGTTCTTTTGGACTTGGTTGTGAAAACACAAAACACTTGTAAAGTGTAACAGTTATCATAACTTGTATAACTTTGTATTAGTACTTATATAGTTGGCATATGAATATACCACGCTTTGTGTTGTACTCTGATTCTTGTTGTACTTTTATGCTTAGCGTATATACGTGGGGGCATTTTCTGACCTACGTATATACGTCGCAGTGACGTCCCCGTATCCGTGGAATCGGGGCGTTACAGGTTGGTATCAGAGCTTAGGCTCTCACACCTAAAAGTACAATCAAGTAGCAAATTACTGTAATTTGCTATGCCAACTACAATGTACAAAGTTATTAGTCCTTCTTGATTCCGTCCTTGATTCATTCCTTCGTATCCTAAACTCCTTTCCATTGTTTCCAATTTCAGTTATCAACTCGGAATGGAGAGACGATCGGGTCGTAACAATATCGGGCAAGTACCGAATGGGACCCGTAGGAGGAGAGAATGCTGACATCCTAAAGGTCATTCAGGACCATGATGGAAAACCAGCAGCAGCAGACCGAGCTCCTCAGGCAGGAGTTAGCAGCTCCTAAGGAGCAGAGCAGGCCGGGAAATGTCTCGGACTTCAGAAGACTGCAGCCTACTATATTCACGGGGAGCGAGAAACCATTGGAGGCTGAGCAATGGTTGACGGACACTACAGATCTGCTGAACGCGCCCGTGTTCCAAAGGAGAACCAAGTTGAGGTCGCCAAGATTCAGCTGAAAGACATAGCTCGAACTTGGTGGCTCGCAGAGGAGGCTAGACTGGAGAAGCCGTCACTTGGGACGCCTTCTCCAAGAGTTTTTACAGCGATTCTTCCCTGCTACTGCTCAGAAAGATATGGAGGAGCAATTCATCAGACTCCAGCAGTGGAACAAGTCCGTGGGACGAGTATGCCGCGGAGTTTCTTAGACTGAGTCGTTTTGCCCCGTACATGGTGACAGATGAAGAGAAGCGGGCAAGCAGATTTCAGCAGGGCCTGCAGATGGATATACAAGTATTCCTAATGCCCCAGCAGTTGAAGACTTACTCGGAGGTCTTACCATCGCTCGAGAGGTGGAGCGTGGGTTACAGAAGAAGCAAGAGAACCAGGCCATGAAGAGGCCATTCGTACCAGTGGGGAGAGGAGGCCCGTTCAAAGCAGCTAAAGTTCAGATGAGGCAACCTTTCAGGACCGGCTCCTTACCAGACGGCCCAACCTATTGCCTTCTGCAAACTATTGTCAGAAACCAGGGCACACTCGACCAAATTGCCGGAGGGCAAATGGGCTGTGCTTGGTGTGTGGATCCAGAGACCATTCCATAGAGGCTTGTCCACACAGGAGAGTGGGGATAACCGGTCAAGCAGTGCCAGCACTTCAAGGACCGAATGGACAGAGGGTACTACCAGGGCCACTTGGGCAGAGGAACCAGGGACCGGTGATGAGGAGAGCTCTACCCCTCCTCCACAGCATGTTGTTCGCCCAGTCCAGAGAGGAGGCAGGACTGCAGCAGGGCGTGGCAGAGGTCAGGCTTATACTCTGACAGCAGAGGAGGCTGAGGCTTCAGAGGAGGTGATAACAGGTAACATCAGAGTTCATTCAATACCTGTTCTCGCTCTCTTCGATTCAGGAGCATCCCACTGTTATATCTCAGAGCATTTTGTGGCTTTACATTCTATACCTGTTAGGTTATTAGACCACAAATGGGAGATAAGTACAGGGAATGGGGTAGTCATATCTTCTAGAGTTTGTACTGATTGTCCAGTAGAATTATGTGACAAGACTTTGGCCATAGATATGCTCGTACTAGATACCAAAGGGTACGACGTAATCTTAGGCATGACTTGGCTCAGTCAGTACTATGCAGTGATGACTGTAGGGAGAGGAAGATTAATTTCAGAATTCCCCTTCAACCTGAATTCCAGTTTAGTGGAGAAGTGAAGTCCACTAGGGGAAAGACTCAGATGATTACTTCGGAGGTTCAGAAGCAGAAGGTACCGGTGTGGGATGAATTCCCAGAGGTGTTTGCTGAGATTTCAGGACTGCCACCGGAGAGGATGATTGAGTTCTCCATTGATACAGTTCCAGGAGCAGCTCCCATATCCAAGGCTCCATACAGGAGGATGGCACCGACGGAGTTAGAGATTTAAAGAAACAGCTGCAGGAGTACTCAGACAAGGGATTGATTAGGCCAAGCACTTCACCATGGGAAGCTCCAGTTCTATTGGCCAACAAGAAGGATGGTGGTAAGAGACTTTGTATTGATTATAGGGAATTGAACAAGGTCACCATCAAGAACAAGTATCCCTTACCCAGGATCGATGATCTATTTGATCAGCTTCATGGAGCCCGTGTGTTCTCTAAATTGGATTTACAGTCGGGTTACCATCAGCTAAGGGTGAAGAAGGAGGATATTCTGAAGACGGCATTCAGGACCCGTTATGGCCACTATGAGTTTCTAGTAATGCTTTCGGAGTTACCAATGCCCCTGCAGTTTTCATGGACTTGATGAACCGAGTGTTCTCGCCCTACTTGGATCAGTTTGTTGTTGTTTCATAGACGACATCTTGATCTATTCAAAGAATAACAAAGAGCATGCAGAACACTTGAGGATTGTGTTGCAGACTCTCCATCAGGAGCAGCTTCATGCCAAGAGGAGCAAGTGTGATTTCTGGTTGGACAGTATAGCCTTTCTTGGGCACATTGTTTCAGCAGAAGGAATTTCAGTTGATCCTAGCAAAGTCCAGGCAGTGAAGGATTGGCCAGTTCCGAGGACGGTGACTGAGATTAAGAGTTTTCTTGGACTAGCCGGATATTACAGACGCTTTGTCCAGGATTTCTCTAGGATTGCAGCCCCGTTAACCAGGCTCACCAGAAAAGGAGAAAGGTACATATGGACTGAGGAATGTGATGCAGCATTTGAGCAGTTAAAGCAGAGACTCATTTCAGCTCCAATCTTGAGGACTCCCTCAGGAAGAGGAGGGATGGTCATCTACAGTGATGCATCAGGAAAAGGCCTGGGATGTGTACTTATGCAACATGATCATGTATAGCATATGCATCTAGGCAACTGAAGACTCATGAGCGGAATTACCCAACTCATGACTTGGAACTAGCAGCTGTGATCTTTGCCTTGAAAATTTGGAGGCATTATCTTCTGGGAGATAAGGTGTTGATATATACAGATCACAAGAGCCTCAATTATATCTTCTCACAGAAAGAGTTGAACATGAGGCAGAGGCGGTGGCTGGAGCTTATGGCAGACTATGATATTGACTTGCAATATCATCCAGGCAAGGTCAATACAGTTCCAGATGCACTGAGCAGGATGCCAGAGAACAGGGTGCTAGTCCAAATTACTCAGCAGAAGGAGTTGATTCGAGATTTCATCAGATTGGATTTGATGTTGTGCAAGGAACTGAGAAGGCAGGGCAGCTCATGGCTTTACAGATCCAGTCATCATTGATTGAGATCAAGGAAGCTCAGAAGGGGGACCCCAGATTACAGATATTTCGAGCTCAGGTGGAGGCTGGATTGAGGACTGATATCTGTATCCATCCAGATGGTGCTTTGTATTTTGGAAGCAGGCTTTGTGTCCCCAAGGAGAAGCCAGACAGAAGATTTTGGAGGAAGCACACAGTTCAGCTTATTCTATACACCAGGGGGGAAACAAGATGTATCAGGACTTGAAGAAGCATTTCTGGTGGAATGCCATGAAGAGGGAGATAGCTCAGTTTGTAGCTAAGTGCCTGGTTGTGCCAGCAGATAAAGATAGAGCACCAGAAATCAGCCGGACTTCTACATCCTTTACGATACCAGAATGGAAGTGGGAGCACATCACTATGGATTTTGTCACGGCATTACCTCGTAGTCCCAAGGGTAATAATGCTGTGTGGGTAATCATTGATCGCCTCACCAAGTCAGCTCACTTCATACATTCAGGGTGGGTCAGACAACAGAGGTTCTGGCAGACAAGTACATGAAGGAGATAGTTCGTCTGCATGGAGTTCCAGTGAGTATTGTTTCAGATAGAGATACCAGATTCAGATCTCATTTCTGGGAGAGTCTCCAAGAGAGTCTGGGAACTCGTCTGAAGTTCAGTACATCTTATCATCCTCAGACAGACGGACAATCAGAGAGGACCATCCAGATTCTCGAAGATATGCTTAGAGCCTGCATAATTGAGTTCAAGGGTTCATGGGAAGATCATCTTCACTTGGCTGAGTTTCTTACAACAACAGCTATCAGGCCAGTATTAAGATGGCACCCTTTGAGGCTTTATATGGAAGAAGTGCAGGTCACCGATTTGCTGGGATGAAGTCGGTGAGAGGAGACTATTGGGGCCCGAGATCCTGATTCAGACCACAGAGAAAGTCAGGATTATCAGAGATCATCTCAGGGCAGCTCAGAACAGACAGAAGAGTTGGGCAGACACACGGAGGAGGCCATTGGAATTCCAGGTTGGAGATCATGTATTCTTGAGGATATCACCTACCAAAGGAATCATCCGGTTTGGTGTTCGTGGAAAGCTGAGTCCAAGATATATCGGCCCATTCGAGATTTTGGAGCGAGTGGGAGATGTGTCTTACAGATTGGCATTGCCACCTTCTTTGGACGGAGTGCACAATGTTTTCCACGTTCTCAGTCATGAGGAGGTATGTAAAGGATGATAGCCATATTCTGGATCACTCCGAACTAGAGCTACAGCCAGATTTATCATATCAGGAGCAGCCGATGGCCATATTGGATAGAAGTGTGAAGACACTGAAGAAACAAAGCCATTCCTTTAGTGTTGGGTCTTGGAACCGGCATGCGCCAGGAGAGGCCACTTGGGAACGAGAGGATGTTATCCGAGAGCGTTATCCTCAACTCTTCGCATCTTGATTGGTAAGACTCTTTCCTTCTATTCTTCTCAACTGTTATTTTCCATCTTATCCTTCTCTATATCTGTTACCTTTCCTGTTACCTTTCACTTTACGAAATTTCGAGGACGAAATTTTTGTAAGGTGGGTGGATTGTAATACCCCGTTTCCGGAATACGTACTTAGTTGCGTATTCAGCTTTTCGATCGTATTTTCGATTTACTTCCCATATTTGACCGATTTTAATTTCAAATATCATTTTCTAAAATATTAGATTTTATGAGAATTTCTAGAATTTTCTAGAATTTAAATGAATTTCTCCAAACCGGTGTCGACCAGTGCCGCTGATCGATTCCCGAGTTTTTATCTACAAACTGTTTAGAAATTCTAGAAGATTCTTTAGACATTTCTGCCTAGAATAATACCCCTTACTTAAATACTTTTTCTGAAGATTTTACGAATTTATGCAAATTCTGCCGGAGTCGGTAGAAGACTTCTTCCAGTATTTTTATTTCACAAACAGTTAGGAATTTCTAGAAAGTCCTTTAGACTTTATTTCTTAGAATCGTATTTCTTATCCATATACTTTTTTTTGAGAATTTTATGAATTTATGAAAATTCTTTCGGAGTCGGTAGGTAACTGATTCCGGGATTTTAGCTTTAAAACTATAAAGTATTTCTTCAAACGGATTTCACTATAGGTCTCATATATTATTATTAATTTTTGGTAAAATTTACGAGTCGTTCCGAGATACTTGAATTTCGGACGATTTCGGTATTTTCCGAAATGTTTTCCGCATTCTCGATTTAACCCGGGAATCAGTATTTTCAATATTTTCATTTTTCAAATTTGAGAAAATATTTTCTCTTTTACAAATTCTTTTTCCTTTTTCTTTTCCTTTTCTTTCCTTCTTTCCCTTCCACCAAATTCCCAAAATATCTTCTCCTCCAAAATATCCAAAATCCACACCTTCCTCATTAATGCCCCTCTTCCTCTCTCTCTCTCTCTTCCATGGCCGGCCACCATTGGCCAAGGGAGACACCTCATCCTCCCCTTTTTACACAAAACCCCCTCTCAAATTCTTTATTTGCATCTCCTTTACAAAAATCAAATCCTATATAAACTTTCCTTTACAATTCTTTTCTCTTTCTTCACTTCACCAAGAGATTAGCCTTCACCATTTTCTTCTCCATCTCAAACCCTAACTCCAAAACACCACAAGGTCTTCATCTCCTTTTCAAGCAACGACTGCTTTTGGATTGTGATCGTCCGTAGTATCGCCGTGGAATCATTTGGTGATATTTATCGACACGATCTTTTCGGAACTCGTCAAGCCTCGATTTAACCGTTCAAAGTGAGTATCTTTACTCACCAAGACTAGACAACTTCCTTGTTTACTTGTGTTGATCATTCATGTACACTGGTGCCATAAAAATCATATTTTTAGACATCAAACAATCACCATAAAATCTGTTCTGTATCCTGTTTTCTCAGAATTAGTCGACTTGACCTAGAGACTAGTCGACTAACCCATTTGTTCTGAAACGTGACTTTTTCTGATTTCACAGTTTTAGTCGACTAAACCATATTACCAGTCGACTAGACCCCCCTAGTCGACTACATTTTTAGCCTAGTCGACTAATCTTTCCTGGACCAGAAAACACCAACTCTCGGCCCCAGTCGACTTAACCTAGATATTAGTCGACTTGAGACCCCTAGTCGACTACTATTTTCACCTAGTCGACTAATATTTCCTGGAATAAATCCTAACTTTCTGTATCACAGTTTTAGTCGACTTAGCCCCACTATTAGTCGACTTAGGTATCTGTTAGTGACTATACATTTCACTCTAGTCGACTAACTTTCCTGAAACAGAAACCCAACTCTCTGTTTCCCAGTTTTAGTCGACTAATTCAGACTGTTAGTCGACTTAAGACCCCTATAGTCGACTAATCTTTCCTCCTAGTCGACTAATTATGACTGTTTGACTTAGTTGATTCTTCTCGTTCTGAATTTGGTTCTTATCGTTGATACATGTGTGGTATATTATTCTGTTCATGCTTCATAACTGGTATTACATGACATGTTGATGAATCTTACCTCATATTACTTCATGACTTGTTATTGTACATTATCACCCCTAACTTGTTAAATAGTGAATATCACCACTTATCATGCCATCACTTGAACCAAGCTGATACACTTGACTTTGTATAAAATGGACCAACTTACACATGGGTCGGGGGAAACATGCGGATATCGATATGTCGTCGTGTTTACAGTGGTTTTAGGAATGTTGTGCAACTCATGTTCCGGTCTGACCTGTGGGCCTCCAGGGGACCGAGGGGAGTGCTTGCTCCCTTTATTACTGGTACCATCCTGATAAGGGCATACATAAGTTCCCTCCTGTTTGGCCTAGCGGCTGGCTTCCGTCACCAAGCAACGGAACAATCCTGGACCGTTATCAAGGGCATGTACGGGGTCCACTGTAAACATAGTTCGTCGATACAACCGCTGATTTCCAATAACCTCCTTGCTTTATTGGGATATGGATCTATGTGCTCTGGGACGCTGGGTCACATAGCTAGATATCACAGTAAGACAAGTAATAATAATAAGACGTTAATTGTAGATTATTGTATTATGATCTTATCTCCTCATGCTTCGTTACGAGCTAGTAGACATTATTTTACTGTTCTGATTTTTCCTATCCATACCACTTAGCCACTTGGCTATATTTTGTTTACTGTTATATGTCTTGATTCCTTGGATTTGCATATTCAGATTCTGAGACTTGGGACGAAGTGGAGCCATCCATAGAGGACCAAGCGTATCTGAGTGAGCAGGCTGATCAGATCTAGTTCCCTCGTGCCAGACTCTTCCTTTGGCTCACGAGTCTCCATCTCTTACGTGAGCATCTTGTGTATATCTTTTATATGTTCTTTGGACTGGTTGTGAAAACAAAACACTTGTAAAGTGTAACAATTATCATAACTTGTATAACTTTGTATTAGTACTTATATAGTTGGCATATGAATATACACGCTTTTGTGTTGTACTCTGATTCTTGTTGTACTTTTATGCTTAGCGTATATACGTGGGGGCATTTTCTGACCTACGTATATACGTCGCAGTGACGTCCCCGTATCCGTGGAATCGGGGCGTTACAGTATTTGTATTGTATTTTATATTTGTACCAGGTGTATTTGTACCAAGTAGCGGTAGTAGTAGGTAGTTATGAGTGTGATAATAAGTAGTTGTGAGTGTGGTAGTGGGTAGTTATTAGTGTGTACCTATATAGGCCAGCAAGGGTATTTGGTCCACTAATGAATGAATGAAAATAAAAAGAATTCTCTTGGCTGCTATTAGTTTTCCCCCTCTGTCTTTCTTCTCTCTGGTTCCTCCTCCTACCCGGTTCTCTCCAACAACATCTCAGTCCCAATCCACTACTGATGCACCTAACTCCACCCTTGCTTCCTCTCTCTCTCTCTTACCTCCATCTCCTCCCTTTACAATGCCCCTCTAGGCCTTCTCTCCTACATCGTCTGCATCCTCTACTCCACAGCGCTCCATTACACGCCCTCCTTCCCAGCATCCTCCGCTCGACAGCGTCCCATCACAGTGTCTGCATCCTCTGCTCAACAAACGCCCCATCACAGCACCCTCTTCCTAACGTCATTCACCCGACAATGCCCCATCCCAACTCCTGCCAAGATCACAAACACAGCTCCAAACAACAGTTATTCATCTCAAGACCAATAAATGCCAAAGGAAAGGATACCTTAGAATATGCTTCAAAACTACAGATTTAAGGAAATTTCATAGGTGATAAAATACAAGACAAAATTTGAAGTTGCTTATCTGTGAGTTTTATTTCAACTAATCTATTATTAATTAGATTACGCATCAATTAAATCATCTATAAAATATTATGATGAGATGTGTGAATCAGTAACTTGTGATTGCTTAGCTTTGATATACTTTTTCTACATAATATAAGTATTGTTTAATTCGATTGAGATTATAAATATGTAAAACTACGCTTGCAATCTTCTTTATATCCATTTGCAATATTGTTAATTTGAATTACTTTTCTGTTAAAGATCGTTCTATTTGGTGAAACGTAGTGAGTTCGACTGGTTCCTATATGACACGTTACGCACCGTTTCACATCAGAATTGCTCCAGCAAATTTGCATCAATAATAAGTGTCAGCATATTAAGAAAAGCGATGGAGCAGTGGCCTAATGGCGGCGCAACAAACTGTAAAATTAGAGAGATTAATAAGAATCTTCTCGCGGAAATGCTTCAACAGAACAGCATCAATAACGCAAGTGGTTCAACATATTTTGCATCAACAATATGATCGCCGCATATTCAAGAAAGAGTCAGAGCTTTAAAATAATGTGAAACGCTTCAACAGAATTGCATCAGTAATAAGTGCCGGCATATTCAAGAAAGAGATGGACCAGTTGAGACTAATGGACCAGCATTTACAGTGACTATCAAGAATCTTTGTGATGCTCTGCATTAAATCGCCAATGAGCATATGCCTGCGTGTAGAAATAAAAATGTGGGACATGCATAAGTTCATATGCATTCTGTGTTCCAACAGTATCAACAACTAAAATCTTCAATATTGAAGAGGTAACATGGAAAGGACAAACCTTTGGCTAGTGTCTGAAGTGGATAGAACACCTATTGTTTGCTTTAACACAGAGACGAGGGGACCATGATGATTATTTGCACATAGAAAAGATGCTAAAGAAGAAATAACAAAGTTGCAACAGAAGCAAATTGACAACGCACCAATAGCAACTTTGGTTAAATGTTTGAAAGAAACAAGCAAGAAAGAAATTTCAGTCTCCTTATCTTCGCTTCTTTTAAAAAATTTCAATTAAATCTGGGAAGGCAAACCATTTTAACATAAACTAGTATTCAAGATACCAAATACGCACAGCTATATGAACTTCATAATTATGGATCGCTTCGCATGTGTGATTGATTACAAAATAAATATTTAGATGAATATAAGTCAGAAGACAATGTTGAATCACAAAACAAGCAATTGAGAATCACTATCACAAAATAAAGTAGCACTACATATATACATAAGCCTGCATGCAATGTATGTAGAACGGATGCATGCAATGTAAGCAGCACACATGTAGACATGCATGCACTTATGTATGCATGTATGCAGAAAAAGACATTATAATGTATCACCTTCAATGATCCAGGCCAACTAAAAGTTACATTTACCCACAGAAGGGTTTTTAACAGTGACATTTTAACACCTTCAGTTTGAATTTCCAAAACAACCCAGATGAGACAGTGTCTCGAAAAGGTCAAGTAACACTACAAATTTTCCACTGGATAAATATATATATATATATAATATATATATATATATAAAAGAAGCAGTCAAGAAGCAGTCTCAGTCCATAAACACTCGACATTTTAATTATCTAATTTCTAATAAAGTGTAATTTGTCAAATGATGCTAACTTCTACCGAATGCTTTCATTCACCTTGTTGAAAGTCCTTAATTATATTATTTCTTATGTAGTATGAACACTTCTATCATGAAGTTGAATCCATGTTGAGCGCGTCACCATGTGTGCAAGTCACCAGCACTATTTGAACACCCTCAGACACTGTCACACTTCTCAATGTATTCTCAATTATATATATCTTTTGATTTAGGACACTTCTCAAACTCTTCTTTAGAGTCAATATCCTAAATTTCTTCTATAATCCTTAGTTGACATTGCACGTTCGAAATGTTTATTTACTTTCATTATATATATATATATATATATATATATATATATATATATATATAGAGATAGACTTGTATCCTTTCAAAAGGATTGATCCCGGATCCTCCCACTCAAATTCAACCCTCCAACATTCGAATACAAGATCCACTCCGTTGAAGTTGATATATACTATTTCAAGTATCTATAAACCAAAAATCAAGTGTTTTGAATACTTTTGCCCATCCATCAAGTAGGGGAAAAACGGACGGCCTAAATAGTGAGTTGGTTAGTTTAACGGTGTAGAACATTTGAAATCTAACAAAAATTAGTTTATAGGGGTTTTTAAATGTTTAGATCATAATGAAAGGCCGGATCGAGAATTTGTATGTCTAAAGACATAGATCTAACCAACTCACTACTTTCGGCCGTCCATTTTGCGTCGCTTGATGGATGGGCAAAAAGTATTTAAAACACTTGATTTTTGGTTTATAGATACTTGAAATAGAGATCAATTCAACGGAGTGGATCTTGTATTCGAATGTTGGAGGGTTGAATTTGAATGGGAAGGATCCGGGATCAAATCCTTTTGAAAGGATACAAGTCTATCTCTCTCTCTCTCTCTCTCTCTCTCTCTCTCTATATATATATATATATATATATATATATATAATATATTATATATATATATATTATATATATATAGGGCTTACTGTACTCAGCCTGCAGGCTGAGAGAGTTTCTCAGCCTGCGGGACGTGGCTTGAATATATGCCACACATCGGTCGCAGAGTGTGGGCGCCAAAAAAATCAAAAAAATCCCGCTTAAACAATCGTGAAAAAATGACAAAAATACCCCTTTTATATGACGACGGTGACTTCTAGCATTGAAAAGTAAAAAAAATATTCCATGGTCGCATACTTAATACAGAATAAAGAATACCGGAAGAAACATGCTATCGTATAGCAATGCGACCTCCTTCAGTACTGCGACCAAAGTCGCAAACTTCTTTCTCATTACGATGGTGATGACGAGAATTAGAAGTTTAAAAAATTGTATTTTGTTTTTTTAAATATATATAAATCTGTTTTCTAAAGTTAATGTGTGAATTACATTTTTTACTACTATGTCTTGGTTGAAAAATGCTGTACAATTGTTACAAACCTTCATTTTAAAAATTTTACGCTAAACGAATATACTGCGACCATGGACGCAGTTAATAATTATATTACTTCACCCTTATAATTTTTAAAATGAAAGGTTGCGACATTGGTTGCAGTTCCTGGACGCAGACTTAATAAATACATGTCGGGTTGCGACCTTGTCGCATGCTGGACTTTAGTCTTAATCAACAACAACACTGCTACCTTGGTCGCAGTTTCTGACCGTAGTCTTAATAAAATAAACGACCGTAGCTTAATAAAATAAACTGCGACCTTGATCGCATTGTTGGTGTTTAGTCTTAATAATACACAGCGACCTTGGTCGAAGTTGCTGGTCTTTACTCTTAATCAACATCACTGCGACCTTGGTCGCAGTTGGTGGTCTTTATAAATAATCAACAACACTGCGACATTGGTCGCAGTTGATGGCCGCAGTCTTAAAAAAAATAATCTGCAATCTTGATCGCTATTGCTGGTCTTTAGTCTTAATCAACAACAACACTGCGACGAGGTAAACAACAACACTGCGACGAGGTGACACGTCAGCAACAGTTGCTTAGTCGCAGTCTTTGGTCACAATGTCGACCCTGGTCGCAGTAGTTACTGTTTGCAATGTATCTTATGCGACCTTGGTCGCAGTGTCATCTATGGTCATAGTTGTTTAGTTTGCAATGCATGGCTGCGACCAAGTTCGTAGTTTATTAAAAAAAACAAAATATGCTTTTTATTTATGTCCAGGCATTTATCTCCAGGCATGTGCAAATGATACAAAAACGATCTCTATACAATAAGATTGAGTGTTACAATATAGCAGTACAAAGAAGACTAAACATCAAAAAGATCCCTTGTTGACTAAGAGCAGTGGTGTTATTGAGGTCTTTTATTTATGTCCAGACATTTATCTTCAGGCATGTGAAAATGATACAAAACGCTTTGTTATACAATAAGATTGAGTGTTACAATATACCAGTACAAAGAAGACTAAACACAAAGTAGCCAAGAAGACTAAACATCAAAGAGCCCTTGTTGACTAAGAGCAATCTTCTTCTTGAGGTCTGGTGGCAGCAGAATCCTCCGATTCCAACTGACCCTCCAAAGTGCCGGGATACGATCTTTCGTTGATGAACATCTCTTCACCAGAAGGGTTATCCAGTGAGCATGGAGTTTCCTCGATGTCACTTCTGGGGTAAGAGAGGAGGTTTTTAGACCTCACAGGGAATGCTACCCACCACTATATCCACAATCCCCCGCCGCCTACCCACTCTGACCATCCGTTACCAGCAAGCTTGACTGGTGCATCAAGTCAGAGCAGATCTCGGTGAGGCTTAAGTCCTCGTCAGGGATCATGACTTCTTCCCTTGTGAACGACGAGGACCATGACTTCTTCCCTTGTGGACGATGAGGTCTATGACTTCTTCCGTGTGGACGAACATCGATCAAGTTCGTCGTAGGGTCATCTCATCCATGGAGGCAGCCCCTGTTAGAGACTCTGAAGAAGGCGAAAATTCTCAGAGCAATTGCTCTCGAAAGAAAACAGTCTAATTATGGGCTGTTAAAGGGAGAGGGTGAGTCCTATTTATAGGCAGCCCATAATAACCATAATTAATGGTTCATTAATCAGAATCGTCGGCATTAATGGTCTCCAACCGCCAGCGCCGGTTTGGCATTAAAAGACATTAACGCCTAAACCCAATGAAGAGCCGACGCGTGGATAACCGCTTCGGGAAACAACGAATGGTGCGGGGTCGTCAAAGTAGACTTGACGTTAAAAGATCTCATAAAATCTTTATGACAGGTCGCGTCTCACGGAGTGACTCCAAGTCGCATCAGACAACAGACAACTTTTCATTTTTCATTTAGATTCAAAAATGACTTAATCCAAAAACAACACTTAATAAAACAACATACTTAACGTACTGCGACCAAAGTCGCAGTCCATGTAATGCAACCCTAGATTGCAGTTGCTGGCCCATCTTTATCATAACAACACTGCGACCTTGGTCGCATTAACCATGTACACTGCAACCAAAAGACTTTGACTAAGGTCGCAGTTTAAATGTACAATGCGACAAAGACTCTGACTACATTATATACAAAAAAATTAATTACTTAACGTACTGCGACCAAAGTCGCAGTCCATGTAATGCAACCCTAGATTGCAGTTCCTGGCCATCTTATCAAAACAACACTGCGACCTTGGTCGCATTAACCATGTACACTGCGACCAAAGACTTTGACTAAGGTCGCAGTTTAAATGTACAATGCGACCAAAGACCCTGACTACATTATATACAAAAAAATTAAACTATAAAGTAGAATTTTATCGCAGGCTGAAAAATTGATCTGAAAAGAGCGGCAAAAATAAAAGGGGAAAAAAAATAATAATAAACAATAAGGAAAAGTTATCATAAGGGGTATTTGGTATTTAACTTCTACCTAAAAGCGGGCCGCAAGTCAGTGAGGTGACAAATTGAGCCACGTCACCGCAGGCTGAGAGAGAACTCTCAGCCCGCGAGCTGATATACATTTTTCTTAATATAATATATATATAATATATATATATATATATATATATTATATATATATCACCGCAGGCTGAGAGAGAACTCTCAGCCCGCGAGCTGATATACATTTTTCTCATATATAATATATATATATATTATATATATATATATATATATATATTATATATATATATATATAGTGAGAGAGAGAGAGATGTGTGTCCTTCTAAAAGGATTTGAGCCCGAATCTTTCCCATTCAAATTCAACCCTCCAATATTCGAATACAAGATCCACTCTGTTGAAGTTGATCTATATTATTTCAAGTATCTATAAACCAAAAATCAAGTGTTTTGAATACTTTTGCTCATCCATTAAGCGGCACAAAATGGACAGCCGAATGTAGTGAGTCGGTTAGATCTATATCTTTAGACACATTCTCAATCCGGCCATTTCATTATGATCTAAACATTTAAAAACCCCCTACAAACTAATTTTGTTAGGTTTTAAATGTTTTACACCGTTAAACTAAACCAACTCACTATTTAGGCCGTCCGTTTTTTCCTACTTGATGCATGAGCAAAAAAGCATTCAAAACACTTGATTTTTGATTTATAGATACATGAAATAATATAAATCAACTTCAATGGAGTAGATCTTGTATTCGAATGTCCGATGTTGGAATTTAAGTGGGAAGGATTCGGCTCAAATCCTTTTGGAAGGACACAAGTCTATCTCATACACACACACATATAAAGAGAGAGAGAGGAGAGACTTGGCTACTTCCGGTAGAATTTGAGCGTAAATTCTTCTCACTCAAATCAATACTAAAGCATTCAAATACAAGATCCACTCCGTTAAACTTAATCTACATTATTTAAAGTAATTAAAAAAAAAAATCAAGTGTTTGTTAATTTGCATATCCATGCATCAAGTAGGCATAAAATGGACGGTCAAAAGTAGCATGTTACTTAGACTTGTGACTTTAAACATACATATTCTCAATCCAACCATTTGATCATGATCTAAACATTTAAAAAACCGTCACACACCAACTTTTGTTGGGTTTCAAATATTCTAGACTATTAAACTAACCAACTCATTATTTCAGCCATTCATTTTGCGCTCTACTTGATGAATAAGCAAAAGTATTCAAAAACACTTGAGTTCTTATTTGAAGCACTCTTAAACTCAACGGCGTGGATCTACAAATTGAATGGCCTAACATCGAACTTGAGCATGAATCATTCGTCTCCATATCCTTCCCAAAGGACCCATATATGTATGTGTGTGTGTGTGGGTAAGGTTACAATACACCCTATGTGTAACTTAGTTGCACGCACCCTTTTTTACCACACAAATCTTTTACAAGATGAGATACAAACAAAAATTAGGGTATGTGGTCCCCACAAAGTATTAATAACCTATTAAAAACTTTTTATGTGGTGGAGACCTTTATGTGTAAATGAGTAGTTACACATAGGGTATATTATAACCTTAACACACGCACGCACGCACACACATATTGGAATCCATCCCAGTATCTGAGGCCGCTTAGCGCACCCCGACTAATCACGTAAGGTTGTGCACCCTGCCTTGAGAAGTTTTCCTACATAAGCCTGGGTAAATTGAGCGAATAAATTCCCCGGGGCAAATGTCCATCAAAGAATTTAAACGGACGACCTGCTGGGGAGCAAACTCACGATCTAACCAATCAAGCGCCCCCTTGAGGACACATAATACTTTAGTGAAGAAGCCGTCAAAAATTGACTTATAAGAAGTAAGAGCCAAAAAGAATTGTTTCATGTGCAAAGCTATAAAACTGTATGATAGGATGTAATCATTGCGTGTTACCTTATGTATGGACATGTATATGCATGTATGTGTATATGCAATCTCTCTTCATTATGTATATATATTCTAGGGTTATCTCATCATGTTGTCGTGCCCTCAATCCTACTTATTAAGAGATTTCCATGTCATATGTTGGTGTCATGTGTCCATGTTCATGCTTCTTAGCTCATAGGTATGAAGGTTATAGAATGTCCATGAAAGAGAAGTCCCATGACATTTTTTTTAAAGGGAACAATTAAGGTGACTAGGTGAAAACAAAGAGGAAAATTTTAGCTGCAATTTATAATAAATTGCTATAAGGTACTTACCAGCAATACAAGAGGAAATTGGCACATTCTTCCCTTCATCTTTTCAGTCAATTAAGCTTTCTTGTACTTTCATCTAGTTTACCAAATTCCTTTCATTACAAACTCCAGGCACAACAAAGGCATGATTTTATGTCATATACAATTTTACTACCTGTTTTAGTTCCTTGTCATGCTGCAGATGAAATTTGCTCAATAAATAAACGGGGTCAGTGCAGATGGTTACAAGGCATTAGACCATTATCTAAAGTAACATACAGGATGCACAATACTGCCTTCCATTGCAATCCCTAGGCCCGAGCCTCTATTAAGATAATTTTTTTTTAAAGATGTGACAAAGTGCATCCATATTAATAGAGTTACAGCTGCATCTAAAATATTATTGAAAAAACAAAAACCAAGAAGAAGATTATAAATTGTAACTTTGAAGCAATTCAGTGTCCAAAAAGGGTTATAATCCAAACAGCTTCACTTCTGCTTCGATACAGGAATAAGAAAGGTCCGTCCTAAATTAAAAGTTCCACTTCAATAAGCATTATTAAGTATTTTTGTGATTGATCTTTTGGTTAGTCAAAGTTACCCGGGTTTTGTTCATACTTACTAGTAGTGATTGTGTACATCCAATTCTAGCCACTCTCCTATTGGTTGCTATTTTCCTCTCTTTCATCTCTTCCTCTAATATGGTACCGAGCTATCTTGCATGGACACGAACACGCTGATACGAGCTTGACACAGCACGACACAAAAAAATTCTAGAAGATATATACAAAATAGAGGTATAGTGTCTGATATGTGTGTCTAACACGTGTCTGACACGTGACCAACACGGCATGGGTCAACATCATGGTTCAAAGACTCGGCCGAGTCGGAGACGAGTTGGCCGAGTCGTATCCGTCTCGGCCCACTCCGAGACGAGTCCGAGTCACGAGCCGGTCGACTCAACTCAGAGGAGACTGACCAGGCCGAGAATCGGAATTGACTCGGTCGATTCGGCATTATGATGATAATTTTGTATCTCATCGCAATTCAATGTGGAAATAACTATATTAGCATGTATTTATGAATGTAGTTTGTTCAATTTACTATATTGTGCATGTATTTTGATATGCTTCTACCGACGACGCGTGTATTTATACTTTCGTTTTATGTTTAGTGTGCTAGGTGATATATTTTAGACATGTGATACATGAATGTGAATGTCTACATTTTTTAAGATTTATCGTGATTTTTCAGAATTTTTTAGCTTTCTATGTAGCGTTTTGCGCGTATCGCCCGATACCGATCCGAGTCACCGAGACCGATCCGTCTCAGTGCCCGCCGAGTTGGCGGCCGAGACCGCGATTGTGAACCATGGTCAACATATAAAGTGTCTGTGCTACCAAGGGTCGACATATGAAGTGTCCGCGCTACCTAGGTACCGAGAGATGCAAAGCCAGACCAAAAGGGCTCTGTTAATCAAAGCCAAAAATAGGGTAGGGTCCCCCAATAAAATAAACCGATTTATTTTACAACATAAGAATATAGCAGAGCTTTCACCGCCTTGCACCAGGCTTATAGGTCCAATTCTTGTGAACCTAATGGCTCATATACAAAAATAACGGGATCAAATGTGGGCAAGATCAAGAGAACAATATGCAAGGATCCTACACTCCTGTTACAAGTCAACTAGAGTTGTTTGCCAAATACAGACACTTATTTTTCAAGTTGTGTACATGAAATTATTGATGGGGGAACCGAACGGTTCAGACTTAGTAGATTTAAAATTTTATTTAAATTTAGATTTGAGTAGATATGATTGAGATTTAGAGTTAATTTAATTTAAATTTGGTTAGATTTGATTTTATCAATAATTACACGTATGGTGCACATATTGTAGGCTATATATAGCCAGGTATTGAACTTTGAAAGTAATGATGATTGGATTAAAAATTTGTTAACGTAAAACTTTGTGTTGTTTTGGTTTACTCTCAATGACAGGCAGTGAAGCCAAGATTCGGGTTGCGATCCGTAATCATATCCTTTCCCCAAATCCCTATTCTTCCCCAAATCCACCACCCACCGCAAACCTAAAATTCCTCCCATACCACACCAATTACTCGCGTGATCTCCCATCCAGGTAACATATGTGCTTCTAAGCAATGAAATCCTGAAGTTAATACTGGCGTGTCAAATTGAGGCCCTCCAAGGTCAATTGGTTGAAGTAAAACCTAGCCAAACATAATTGGAAGCAATTTGATATAACATATGCAAATGGCCCATATTAAAGGTGAACACGGACTGTTAAGGGTTGGGTTGTCAATCAAAATCACTTTTGTTCTTGCTTAGTATCAATTAATTGCAGCCATGGAAAATATCCATTAAACTCATGCAGCCAGTGCACATGACAATAAAGCTGCACTAAGTAACTCCAATCATATAGCATATACTATGTCATATGATACGAATAATGTGAAATCATGCTAAAGAATTGCATCAATAATAAGTGTCAGTTTCAAAAAAGAGAGAAAGCAGTAAACTAATGAACCAACATAATGTATAAATATAGTTATCTAGTATAAGTCTTAATTTTGCCCATGTTTAAGTCGCCAATGAAGCATATGCCTACAGATAGAAATAAAAGATGAAATGCTTCACTTCATATGCGTTCAGTGCATTTAACCCTCTAACAGTAATTACTACTAAACGTTCTAATGTCCAACAGGGAATGGACAAGAAGAACAAACCTTGCATGATGTTAAGAGGATGAAACACCTATTGTTTGCTTATCTAAAGACGAGGGACCCACAACATGACGATTATTTGCTCATGGAAAATATGATAAACAAAGAAATAAAAAAGTTGCAACAGTAAAGCAAATTGATATTATGTCAGTAGCAGCTTTTGGTTAAACTCTGCCGTAAACACAAAGCAAGTACCATGCCAAAAACATCAACTTCAACAGAAACTAGCACATTACAATTACAGTCTCCAATTTATATTTGCTTTAACAAATTTTATTAAACCGGCCAAGCCAAACCATTTTCACAACCCAATATCACCATATAAGATAATGTAAGAACATTATCACTAGAATTCAGGACACCAGAATTTAGATAACTATCTGAATCTCATAGCTATTGATTACTTGGGCATGTGATTGGTACCAAATGAATATATAGATGCATACTAAGAGTTAGAAGGCTGAAATGTTTACCTGTACCAAGGCATCAACAATATATTAACAAACTCAAATAAAGCTATTCGGATGTAATTGTATGAAAACAATGAAAATAAGACCATAAAGCTAACAATCCTGATGTCTTGCAAATTATCCACAAACTGCTTTAACACCTTCACATTGATGATCAAAAACAAGCAACTTATGGTTACAATCACAAAAAGGAAAACCGACACTATAATTTATTCCACTAGATATAAAAAAAGACACTATCTCATAACACCTTCAACAATCCTGACAAATAAAATTACATTTATTCTCAAAAGTTTTTTAAATACATAGATTATCTAACACGTTCAGCATTGATCCCCAATCAACCCAATTGAGAATTACTATCACAAAAAGATCAATTAACACCAACTTTTCAACTAGATATGATTAAAGAAAAATGTCTCATGAGTCATAACAACTTCAACAATAATTATCACTAAAATTACACTTATTGGCATAAGGTTTGAATATACAGACATTTTTTATACCTTTAAACATTGAAATTCCAAACTACCCAATCGAGAACTACTATCACAAAAAATACATCAGCTAGCACTACAATTTTGCATGAGATTGAGACAAACAGAGACATTCTTTTCAAAACATCACTAACATCATCACATCAAAGGTTCAGAAAACATTTCAAAATCATACCTTCCCTCGATGCTAGCCCTTCTCTGGGCCTTCCAGCTCTCATAATCAGGGTCATCGGTCGGCAGCTCATAACGGCAAACTGGGCACGTGTTCCTCATCCCCAGCCATGGCAAAATGCAATCCCCATGATAATGATGCAAGCATGGCAACTGCTTCACCTTCTCCTCCAATGCAATTTCATCCTTACAAACAGCACAGATTGCATTATTCTTAGCCACATCATCTTGTGTCAAAACAACAGATGGGAGATTGTTAACCGCCGATTTCGCAGCTGGAGGGGTACCCCTGATGGCACTTTCATGGTCTGCGAACTGCTCGAACAAGACTTCATATTCCAAAGGGTTTATAAAGTCGCCATCCACTACCACTTCACCGTCCTCCACCACTACGTTGCTGACATGTATAAGAACTTCCCAATCGACATTTCTGGCTTCTTCTCCCTCTTCATCGGCTTCATCTTCGCCAAGTTCACTACTCCTCGATCTCTCACCAACCATCATGCTGAGGAAGTCCCTCTCGTCAAGCCGGCCATCAACCTCTTCCCACTCGAAATCCTCATCCAAATCCCTCCGATCCTCCTCCAATCGAAGCGAATCCCAACACAACGGTGGCAAGTTCGGATCTTGATTGTTAGAATTCGGATCCGATTCAGAGTCTGAATCGGATTCGAACCCGACAATACGAAGTCCGTCCCCCTGATCCATGGAATGATCCTCCTCTTCCTGCTCCTGTTCTTGGATGTCGAACCCTAACCCTAACCCTAGGCCGAGGTAATCAGAGGCCATGGACTCGATCCCATCAAACACCCTGAAGTCGGAGGTGTCTAGGGTTTCGAGAGGGGGGCAGCGCTCGAAGAGGTCGAGGGAGAGGGTGATCTGATCCTCGTAGTCTGATCGCTGCAGACTGGTTTCGGGTGAAAAGATTGGGGGAGTGGGGGGAACTAGGGTTTCCTCTTCGAAGACGGAGGACCAGTACGGGGCGTGATCTAGGGTTTCGGCATCGAAATCGATCTCAGATTGGTACGATTCTTCCTCCTCTTCGAAGGAATGAGGGAAGAGCTCTGAGACCTTCGCCATTGATTTGCGAATTTTGGGGGACAAAGCGAATGAGAGAAAATGAAGACTTCTGATTTTATTGCGGGTTGGCCGTATTTAGATTTGAGATTCTTTTTGGGGATTGGGTCCTTGGACGTCAGAATTGGACTCGGAAATTGGACTTCCAATTTCTCTGACGTATCATGAGCCCCTTATAACGCCCGCGGCCCAGTGGGTTCAAATAGGGAGTCAGTCGTCAGGGTCGGTTCACAGTTTAGATTTTCCGGTTCTCATTTACTTCTGCCGTTAAATGGACAAATGCCGTTTACCGGTGGCACACGTGCACAGGCACGTGCAGCTACCAGAGTTTTTCTAGGCCGGGTCGGATGTAAAAAAATTGACGAACCCGAACCCAGCCGTCCGTTTAATATTACGCTTTTCTTTGTTTTTTTCGCCGTCCTCTTGTAAACTCTGCTTTGTTTATATATGATTTTGGATTTCAAGGTTATGGGTTCAGACAGAAAAAAAGAGAAGAAGAAGAAGATAGTGACCTACAAATTCCAACCGTTGGGGGATACTATCCATTGGTTGAAAAAAAAAAAAAAAGGGTATGCCTATTTTTTAAACATGTTTCCGTTAATTTTGAAGGAATATTTCGTTTTTCACAGGCTCAATTTAGCTATTGTTATAATTTGATGTTACTCAAAAGATTTGATTGACTAAATTGAAATTACCAAATTTTAAAGAACAATATAAAATAATGAAGACTTAAGGATGAATACATAAAAATACCTTACACATCACTTACTATTTGCTGAGAAATGATAGTGTGCATCGCGCAGCTTGTTTTGTTGCGGAGCAACGGTTTATCTCTTGCCCATGTGTATCGCGGGCCCACTTGAGGGACCCAATACTGGTTGATCCGGGTTTATACTAAGTTCTTAAGTACGCAACAGAGGCCATCCTCCGCCGATCAACGAGGGCGTCGACGCCGACCTCGAGTCTGGTTACTTCGAGAGCCTTGCCATCTCACTCACCTGGGCCGTGCATAGTTGAGGAAGGATTTGGTCATGAAGTTGTGTGGCAAAAAAAAGAGAAAATTGTCTTTAAGCCTTGAGATGAAACTATTACGGGAAAACTCCCTGCAGTTTGAAATAATGTGGTCAAGTCCTTTGACCAAGTTTTTAAGTAAAAAAGCCCTTGTCCCCACGAAAAAAATCTCATACTGCCCACGTCACCCTTGATTAGATGCCCTTCTGAGATGATTTGAGCGGCCCGTGTCACATACATCTAATGCTTGTCACATGCAGCTTTTTTTTTGTTTATTCTTTTGTAATTCCTGTCCAGCGCAAGGAGATAAATATTTTTACAATGATAATTTTTTTGCAGCGATAATTTTTTGCATATACGTCATATTCTGTCAACCTCAAGCTAGAAAATTATAAAGAAATTTATAAAATGCATAAATTAACGAAGGTGGATAAAAAATGAAAGTTGGACAAAAATAAAAAAATAGAAAGAAATTGGCAAAGGAGGACCAAAATGACGAAAGTTGGATAGAAATATAAAAAAAGGTAGACAAACTTGATGAAGATGGAAAAAAAGATAAAAGTTGAACAAAAATATAAAAAAGTGGACAGAAATTAACAAAGGTGGACAAAAAAACAAAAATTGGATGGAAATATAAATAAGTAGACAAAAATTGTTTATTCCTATGTACTTTATGTCCACTCAAGGTGGATAAGTTTTTTTTCCCTCAAGGTGGATAATTTTTTTACAAAGAATTTTTTTTTCATATAATCTATATTTCTGTCCTCAAGCTAGAAAGTTGAAAAGAAATTTAAAAAATTAGACATAAATTGACGTAGGTGGACAAAAAGATGAAAGTTAGATAGAGATATGAAAAAAGTAGACAGAAATTGACGCAAATGGATAAAAAGGAACAAAATTAGACAAAATATAAAAAAATAGTCAGAAGTTGTCCATTCTTTTGTAATTTCTGTCAACCTCAAGATGGATAAAAAAATTTTGCATTGATAATTTTTTTGTAGAGATATTTTTTTTCATATATGTATATTTCTATCCGCCTCAAGTTAGAAAGTTGAAAAGAAATTTATAAAATTAGATAGAAATTGACGAAAGTAGACAAAAGAGATAAAAGTTGAACATAAATATAAAAAAGAAGACAAAAATTGACGTAGTGGACAAAAAAATGAAAGTTAGACAGAAATATAAAAAAGACAGAAATCAAATAAGGTAGACAAAAAAGATGAAAGTTATACAAAAATACTAAAAATAGACATAAATTGATGAAGGTAGACGAAAAAGCGAAAGTTGAAATATAAAATGGTAGACAGAAATTGAGTAAGGTACACAGAAAAATTGAAAAATTGGGTGTGATCCCCATGTTTTATATTTAATTTTCAAATTTTCTATTTTATAATAATCTCCCCCATTTTATTTTTATCTCTCCAAAGCTTCTAGAACTCTCCATGATCAAACATATTCTTATTTGTTGTTTATTTAGTTAAGTGAGACAAATCATGACAAAATTGGACAGAACTTTATAAAAGAGGATAAAAGTTGACAAAGATAGATAGAAATAGAGAAATTATAAAAGTAGATAGAAATTAATGAAGAAAGTCGACATAATATTAAATAAAGTAGACATTTGAAAAATGTGGAAAAAATTTATAAGAAGGTAAATAGAAGTTTGGAGAACGTGGACAAAATATTAGAGGCATAAAGAATTTATAAATTAAAAATTAATTCTGCAAAAAAAATTTGTCAATGTGAAAAAAAGTTAACCATCTTGAGGTGGAATAAATTTAGAAAAGAGTTTGGAAAAAATTCTTCAAACCTAATCACGCGATTAGCGCGTGACAAATATTAAATGTCTGTCACGCGGCCGCTCAAATCAACGTAGTGAGAGCATCTAATTAAGAACAATATGGGTAATATGAGATTTTATGATGGAGACAATGGCTTTTTCACTTAAAAAGTTGGTCAAGGGACTTGGTCACATTGTTTCAAACTGCAAGGAGTTTTTCACATGATAGCTCCATCCCAAGAGCCTAAAGATAACTTTCCCAAACAAAAAAGATCTAAGTTTTTGGTTGAGAAAGAACAATGGCCAGAAATCTCAAACTAAGAAAACCATTTAAATAATAGCTTTATTAGGGGAAAAAATGGATCAGCCTTTGCCAATGGAGGAGGACGTCACTGCCGGGAACAGATTGGAAATGGGAAGATGTTGACGGCGAAGGCGAGGGAGAAGGCGGGGTCATCAGAGTGGGCGAGCTCGAGGCAGTGACAAATGCAAGATGTTTTTCAGTGTAGACGTAAACGAGATAAAAATTACAGTGTGGACGTAAATGTAATAAGATAGGAGAGAAAAAAAGTATATATAATATTGCACCCAACAAGACTTAAAGTTGTGACCTTCAATAACTTAAATTTATAAGTTATCACTTGAGTTAGCGCTCAAAAATATCTTTACTCTAATAAAAGTAATCTAAAAAGAAAAAAAATATGCAAAAAAATTACAAGCTATATGTGAGGAGTCTACCCCTGGCTTGAGGTCAATGTACGATGATGTCGACGTCATAGTAGTGGAGGATGGTAGAAGAGTAAAAATACTCACTGGAGTTCAGGGGTTGTTTGGATTCAAGGAAGTGGGCGGAAGTGAGGAAATGAGAAGTAAGTTTTTTTTCTTTTCGAAAAATGAGAATCTGTGTGTATCTTTTCTGATATTTTGCTGGTAGTTGGAAAATAAAAGTGGAAAAATATATTATGCTTTCTAGTATTTGGTTAGTAATTGGAAGTGGAAGTTGAAAAGTTGACCACAAAATTGACTATAAAATAATATTAAAATAAAAATTAATTATAAAAAATTAGAGTGTAATAAAATGCAAATGAGATTTACAAGACCATAAAAATTAACTATTTGAGCTATAACTTATTATACATGAGATTTACATGACCATGTAATTAACTTTAGCACTTTGGAAGTGAGTAAATAACTGTGTAAAAGGGAAAAGAGAAAAGAAAAATGGGTTTTCCAATTTTTCTTTTCCAGTGTTTGGATAGCGGAAGTGAGAAATGACACGTCCCCACTTTCTTACTTCCGCCACTTCCTTGAATTCAAACAGCCCCGAAGTGAATCTTGCGACGGGAGAAATTGCTTGTGTACAAACTCTGTGTAAACCTGATCATCAGCGGGTGTTGGTTTATGATTAGTCTCTAAATATGCATATTTCATACCACATCTTCACATTTATTAAATATAAAATTCTGTTAATGACACCTCTCTTATATATTCTACGTCCATGGCATGAAATAAAGAAGAAGCCCAAAATCTCATTTATTTAGTAATTTAAAGCCTACACAAATAACTATTGACTTTAGAAGGTGAATCTGTCAAACCGAATGCCCATATCCAGAAATCAGGAGGTACAGCAGACAGGGGGACGAACTGACAACATGTGGCAGGCTGCGCCGCACGCGCGACGCATTTATGGCCGCGAAAACACGGCTCCCTACACTCTTCCTGGTGCCCCCTTTTCCTATAAATTGCCCAATGTTTTCAGAACAGAGGAGAGGAGGTTTTTAGGGTTATTTCTTCTACATTTATGTAATTTTTAGAGTAGTTTCTTCTTTTTATTTTAGATTATTTGTTCTTCTTATTCCTCCTTTGTATTTTTCATTTCTTATAGATCTTATAATAGGGAAGAGAGTAGTACATAAGATAAAAGTAAGAGTTCTTGTAATGAAAGGTGACAATTTATGAAAGATTCTCTCTTTATCTGTCCTTGTTTTATTCTCTCTAACTCCTTTTACATGCTTAGCTAATTTTCTCTCATGGAAACAAACTACTAACCACAACCTGCTTACTCCTTACTTGATAATCCACATGAATCTAATAGTCTCTACTTGGTCTTGCTCTTACAAGAACCATTGATGGCTCATAATGATGGATTCTAACACTCTAACATCCTAACTCTCTAACAAGCTAACATTACTTTATTCCATGCTTGTTCTTATTTAGTTTTAATGGTTTAAGTGTAGCTTCCACTTGTTTGTTGAGTTTAGATATGATGAGTTATCTTATGGGTCATGCTTTGAAAAGCTCTTGAAGTAAGGACTAGTGATGACTAAGGATACATGTGAGGCAAGTATCAATAAGAAGTTAGCATGGTTAGTGGAGCCATTAGTAGTTAGTAGCCATGAGTTCTTTTCCTTTTTACTTTGTTTTAGAAATAATTTCAAAAATCACAAATATCTTCTCTTCAATGTTTCTACCCTTGTTTTCACTGTACACTTCTCCTTTCATCATTTGTTTTCTTTTCTTTTCATTCTTTAAAACATAAAAGAACCGTTAACACACATGTGAATAAACCGGTAAAGCTTCTATCACTTTCCGTCCCTGTAGATTCGACCTGTTTAGCCTCTATGCTATAACGGAAGTATCGAGAAGCCAAAGCACACACTTTTAACTCGTGATTTCAAAACATACACTTTTCGTGTACGGTTTTCCCTCGATCAGTTCACTTCATGCATACCTATGGTACACGTGGACCAATAGTGAAGCGTTACAAACCAGTGTTTCAACATGGCGATGCACGCTATCATTTCTCTATTTTACTAAATCCCGAGACCTAAATCTTTGATTTCAAAGTTTGTAGCAACTTAATCTAACCAAGTAATACTAACTAATTAGAGTGTTCCTTGAGTAATTTTAGCACATGTGTGTGAGTCACTTACCTTTCAAAAAAAAAAAAGACAGAGTTTTTGCTTTTTACTTTTTTGCTAGTTAAATCCACTGACATCGGGTTTGAATTGAGAATCACTAGAGAGCTAATTCAGGATCTACTCAGTGGCTGATATCGAGGAATGAAATGTTCGCACAAAATAGGATTCGAACTTGAGACCGTGAGGAGCTTGGAGCTCAAACTTTTAGAATTATAACGTGAATACGTCGTGAAGGTTGATTAATGTCAAATCTGACAGTTTCATTTTTTTTGATCTGTTTTGAGTCTGAGTTAAATTTAAGTTTCCTTTATTCTGATTGATGGAGTTTGTTTAGAATTAGTAGAGTTCTATAGTTTATAAATAAATCCTTAGGGGTGGCCTTCAATGTATTCCAAGAGAATCCAATGAATTTTGTCATTTCTAAGGGTGAAATTTATCTAGGTGAGAGATCATGAGAGAAGCTTAATCACAAGAGTTCGTTATTCTTGGCGACCATCAAGGGCTTGTAATCTTCTCAGCGTGAGGTATAAGTAATTCTTATTGTACTTTCCAAAGTTTTAATAAATTTCTCTCTCTTCTCTTATGGACGTACACACGATCTGTTTGATCAGTGGAACTATATTATATTATGTATTGGCTTTCTATCTACTTGGGAATATCTTCTTCTTCTCTTCTTTACATTGCCTTAGGGTCTGTTTGGTTGTCGTAACTGGCCGTAATTTGTAGTTATAATTGGTAAAGTCTTTTACAATTGTAAATGAGTTACATGTATGTAAATTTTACGGTGTTTGGTTGGTAATATAAAATTGTAAAGTGGGAAAGTGTATTGTACTTTACGGTGTTTGGTTGTCGTAATGTATAAGTCGTAAGTGAAAAAGTTGACAACAAAATTAACTATTTGGTCATTTTAAAAGTTTTAATACTGCAAATAAATATTAAAAAAGTTAAATATTAAATTTTTTTTAATATTAATATAAAAAATAATACAAATTTGTATGACCACAAAATTAACTGTAACTGGGTTATAAGTGAGTGGTAACTGGGTTGCAAGTGAGTGTTAGTTGAGTTACGTAAGTCTTTTACGAATTACGGTCCGAACAAACGCCGTAGTTGTAACTGGGTAGTAAGTCATTTACGAATTACGGAGTTTTACGCGAAACAAACGGCCCCTTAGTAGATCCTGTGTTTTGTTTCGGCTGCGTTGTCCCAGTCGATCCGGTCATGGGGGCATCCTCCCCTGAAATCACAACAATTAGTATCAGAGCATATATATTGTTTTTTCGACAATTGGTATCAGAGCAAGGTATCTTGAAGATGTCTTCATCAAGTTCTATATTCAAAAGTTCGATGATATCATTAATTTTAGCAGATGGCAGATTAGGATGAACGTCATCTTTACCCAGAGCGAGTTGAAAAAAGCATTAGTTGGGAGGGAGAAAAAGCCTCAAGTCATGAATGATTGCCTGGAGTTGGATAAGAAAGTCTTACAGGAGCTTGACAGACAAAGTGTTGGATGAGTTTTCTACTAAGAAAATAGTGTCCTCGCTGTGAAAGCGACTTTAGGACCACTATCTGAAGAAGTCATTGGCGAATCGGTTGATTCTGAAATAACGTCTCTTTCTTCTCTGCATGTATGAAGATACACCTATCAAGTCTCATATTACAGAATTTTCCTCTATTATCAATGATCTAGATATGATAGAAGTTAAAATAGAAGATTAAGATTAAGCACTTCTATTACTGTGTTCTTTACCTTCTTCATATAAGAGTTTTATGGAAGCTATCATCTATGGAGGCAAGTCAACAATCAAGGTCAACGAGGTTAAGGAGCATCTGCGTAACAAGGACAAAATTAACACCCAGTTAACTGATAAGTCTCATCATGATGATTCCGGAAAAGTTCATTATTCAAGAAAGAAGTGTATTAATGAAAGTTTCATGGGTAACTCAAAACATAAGAATTTGACGTGCAACTATTATCACAAGAAGGGGCACATTAGAACTGATTGTTAGCTTTGAAAGAAGAAACAAATAGATGCTAATGTCACTGAACTGGTTGGAAGAGATAAATATAAGTGTGACGTTCTATTTATTATAGTAGATGGGTCGGTAACAAAAATAGATGGGTCATAAATTCTGGATGTTCACAACATATTAGTTCCAATAGGAAGATGTTCTCTTCATACACTTCGATTCAAGGAGAAAAGTCTTCATGGGAATTCTGCTACAAGTAAGGTAATTGATGAAGGAACAATTCAGTTTCGTTCTCATGATGGATGTATCACTACTCTTCAATGCCTTCATCATGTTCCTGATTCAAGGTATAATCTCATCTTTCTTGGAGCCCCACATAGAGAAGGGTTTTGTTTCAGTTCGAAAGGTGATCTTATGAAAATTTTCAAAGAGGCCCATGTGATGTTTCAAGCCGAATGTGTCGCTAATGTATAAATGTTACAAAATTTGGAAGTTACAGTTGGCGGATTTCAGTTATCCTCGGCTTCGAAAGCGGCGGTTATGGAACAATCAGAGACTACGATGGTTTCAAGGTCAGATGTTCAGTTGTACCCCAAAGAGAGATTGGGACTAGGCGCGCAACAAGGTAATCCAGATTGTTACTTCTATGGTGGAGCAAATTCTCATAGATCTTGTGTAGATTAAGGAGATCATTGGGTAATAAAGTTCAAGTTGGACCGGAACTTATTCGACCTAATCAAATTGTCATGAGAGGGTTATGGAGAAGAGAGAGTGAGATGGAGATGAAGTCAAGTTTGTTCAATTGTGCGTGAATGCGAGCACATGGAGCATGGTGGCTATTCTCGAACTTGGATGTATTCATGTCAAGGGGGAGATTGTTAGGATTATGACACGAAAACGTCGTGAAGATTGATTAATGTCAGATCTGACAGTTTTCTTTTCTGGATCTGTTTTGAGTCCAAGTTAGATTCAAGTTTCTTTTATTCCGATTTATAGAGTTTGTTTAGGATTAGAAGAGTTCTATGGTTTATAAATAAACGCTTAGGAGTGGCCTTCAATGTATTCCAAGAGAATCTTGTAACGTCCCGATTCCACTGGTACGGAGACATTACTGCGACGTATATACGCAGATCAAAAATACCCTTACATATATACGCTAAGCTTCAGTACATGCAAGAATCAGAGTACGAAAGCACAATGATAATATACATTCTAACAATAATAGCACAAGTACACAGTTATCACAGAGCATAATACAATATTTCAAAAAATATTAGATCAACAAGAAGCACAAAAGCATGATATGCAATATAAAAAGACTGAAAAATACTCACGAGTAGTAAGATCAGAATCTTGCGAGCTGATCAAGGGGGGCTGAAATAAAAGGGGCTCTAGACAGACAACCACTAATCTACTCTTCCACTGCGCACTCTGATCAACTGCAGTAAGGCCACTACGTCAGTCTCCTGGATCTGGACATGAAGGTCTAGGGTTGTTAGAAAGCAACCCAACAAGTATTTAAGATAAAGTCAGTTGGCGTGCTAAGGCAGTCACACGTGTACATGATCAAGTGATATGATTCAGGCATATAGTTACAGGCAATAATTAGAAACATGAAAAGAACATGAAATCAGCAGAGAACTAGGAATCAAGTTAACACATGAAAAATGACAATCTCGAGTAGAGAAAACATGTATAAAAAACTGTGTCGTGAGCATAGACATATATGTTATGATCGAGCCAAACCTGCATAGAAAAATATAAACTTTAGGAACAATGTTAGGTCCTCGATGCCGCTATAGCAAGTGGCTATGCGGGTTGTGATCCACAAGGAGGGAAAACGATGGAAGCGTTATGTAAGTTTCTTTCTTTTAATTTACCGAAACTAGTTAATATTTATCTTCTCAGTTTTATAAAATGAAAATAAAATTGTTATGTTAAGTTAAGAAGGAGATGGTAGAAGAAGAGACTGTGGTATTATTGTTATTTTATTTATAAAAGAAAAGAAAATAAAAAAAGATAAAGAAAAGTGTTGGTACAAAAATAAGAAATAAAAAAAGATAAAAGAAGAGTATTTAAGATGGTTTTGTTAATTCAAAAGGAAAGAAAAATAAGTTCAAAGAAAAAATTAAAAGAGAAAGTGTTGATTGAAAATTGTTAAATTAAACTAAGAAAGAAAAATAGAAAAGGATAAAAAAGAAGATTTACCTCTATTTTAGATTACATATCATGATTAGATGTGAATTAATATAAAGTAAGGTAGTAAAAAGAAGTACATGAAATCAGTGCTTGGCCAGATTGAGTATGACAAAGAAAAGTGGGAAACCTCCATTGATTGTCACCTTCAATGTACACTTCTTAAAGAGAAGATTACATAGTGTCATTCTACAATAACTCTTCCTCTCTTTTAATCATGTAACTCTCTCTAACCTAAAAATAAAATAAAAAAAATAAAAATTACATTGAAGAAGAAAAGAAAAACCTAAAGTAAACTAAATCTCTCTCTGGAGTGGTGCCCCTCTGTCTTCGAGGTTACAGATATTTATAAGAGAAGAAAACATGTATTGGACGCATATGGAGATAGGGGAAACTGACGCTCCCCCTGATTCACCTAAACTGTAGTGAAAACACGATTTTTGCCCCGTTTTCGCGGCAAAATCCTGGCCATTGGGCTAGGATTAAAAGGTGCTTGTTCGTCCAGGTGTCTTTTATCCTTTTATCCACTTGGATTTTGAAATTATGTTCTAGACTTGATAAAATATCCTTTTATCCTCAACGAAACCGTTGGGGTCTTCAAAAATCCATTTTTTCGTTGAATTTGGATGATATTATCTCAATCTGATATATCTGATTGTAACACCCCGTTCCCGGAATACGTACTTAGTTGCGTATTCGTATTTTCTGATCGTATTTTTTTGATTTACTTCCTGTATTTGTTTTGTATTATGAATTATTCATATGATCGTATTGCCCTGGGTTCGGATTTGTGAACTCGGAGTCAGCCCTAGTCTGAACCGGGGACTCGATCCTAGTAGACTTCTCAATTTGATCTTTTTGTTATTCCAAATTGACCGATTTCAGTTTTAAATGCTGTTTTCCAATATTTTGGATTTTCCATGATTTTCTGGAATTTTCCTGAATTAAGTTGAAAATCTTCAAAACCGGTGTCGACCAGTGCCGCTGATCGATTCCCGGATTTTTAGTTTACGAACGAATTAGAATTTCAAGAAGAGCCTTTAGAAATTATTTCTTAAAATCACATTTCCTACTTAAATACTTTTTCTGAGGATTTTACGAATTTATGGAAATTCCACCGGAGTCGGTATCGGCCAGTATCGCTGGTTGATTCCGGGACGATCGGAATTGAATTTCTGAATTCCGCTTTCACTTTACTTCTTAAAATCATATTTTATTCTTTAATACATTTTCTAGGATTTTTCAGAATTTATCAAAATCCGGCCGACCCGGTGTAGACCGGTATCGGCGGCTGACTTTTGGATTTTTAATTTGAAAACGGGATTTTATTTTGGAAAACCGATTTCATATTATTCCTCAGGATGACGTTTTCTACCTCCGGGTATTTTTGGGGATTTTTCTGGAACAGTCGATATTTCGCGGCCATATTATAATATTATTATTTTCTTATCTTTTCTCCTTTTTCTTTTCTTTCTTTTCTCCCAACAACCCTGCAGCCCACTCCCCATGTGGGAGACACCTCTCCCCCCTCTCTCATTAATTCCCCATCACATCCCCATCACCATCACACTCTCTCTCTTTCCTTCTCTTTTTCTTTTCTTTCCCTTTTCTTTTCTTTCACTTTTCCTCCTTTCTCTTCTTCTTCTTCTTCATCTGGCGACCGCACCCAACCACCATCACCGGCCACCACCTCCAGCACCTCGTCGCCGGCGAGGACTCCCCCAAAACTCCGGCCTAGCTCTTTCTCCTCCACCACACCTCCAAATAACCACCGAATCCACCACCACCACAAACCAAAACCAACTCTCTCCTTCCCCTATTCTCTTCGGGGTGGCCGGAGCCACCCCGGACCTCGGCGTCGCCGGCTCCTTGTCGGCGGTCGCGGGCCACCAGGGGCCCACCTGGGCCCCTGTGCCCCGGCTGAGAGGGGGGCAAGCCCCCTCTCTTCTTCTGCTCTGCTGGTGGGGGGCAACAGCCCCCCCTTTGTTCTGGTGAGGGGGCAGCCGCCCCCTCCTTCCCTTGCTGGTGGGCGGCGCCGCCCGGCGCCGCCGCCTGGCCGGCGGTCAGGCCGAGCGCCCCTCTTGGGGGCGCTGTGTGCGTGGATCCAGAGAGGGGCAAAGCCCCTTCCCTTTTTCTCTCTCCTGGGTCCATTCTCTCTCTCTCCTCCTGGATCTCTCTCTCCCACTTGGATTCTCTCTTTCTCTCTCCTGGGATTCCCCTCTCCCTCACTCTCTCTCCTGGGTCCCTCTCTCTCCCTTGGATTTCTCTCTCTCCTCAACTCCCTGTCTCTCTTTGTGACTTGCCGACGCGGATCTTACCCCCGCGTGCGGGCTCCCTCTTTGTAACGCGACCTTCGCGTTACTGTATCGTCACGACGCGAGGCTAACTCCCGCGTCTGTGATCTCCTCGTGCTAACGCGATGCGGACCCCACGGCCGCGTCCGCATTTCCCTCGTGCCCTGATTTGAACGCGGGCCTCGATCCCCGCGTTTGTGGTGTCTTCACAACGCGACTCCCGCGTTTGTGATTCCCGCGTCCGCGTTCTTCTCCGTTGGCAAGACTTAGGGCCGGTACCCTCCTTTTGGATTGGGGCCGAACATCCCTTCGTCGGGCACAACAAAGGAAGCACCTTTCCTCCCCTGTTTGTTTCCTAACGCGGATCTTAACCCCGCGTCTGGGCAATCCCTTGACGCGCTTCCCGCGTTTCTGCATTTGACACGGCGCAGAGCCTATTCCCGCGTCTGTGTCCTTCTTGTATTGTCGCAACGCGATCCCCGCGTCTGCTCTTTCCCGCGTCTGTTATTCCTGCGACGCGACTCCCGCGTCTGCGTCCCCCGCGTCTCTCTCTCGGAAGCTCGCGTCTCCCTGTTACTCTTTCTCTGTCCTCTTCACTTTCTCTCTCCTCATAATATATATTATTTTATGGCGCGTGCGCGAGTTCCATGGATTCCAGACTTTCCGGCTTTCCGGTGATTTAGGCGAGTGTTCTTGCTCTTGCCTCCATTTGAGTTTCCCCGCTTCGTCGGGTCGACATGTATTTTATTCTATATTTCCATGTATTTTGTATTGGGCTGAGTCCCTGTATCTGTGTATGGCCGAGTGCCAATCTCTGGACATGTATTGCCCTGTGACGAATGCTTGTACTAGGGTAGTTTACTTCTTGTACTCATACCATGCCTGTGATGTATTGTACTGCCTTATACCATACTTGGATTCCGGACCCCTTCAACCTCCGGTCACTCACTATCTCGAAAGAGAGGTGATTGGGACCGGCAGGTCTCTCAGTTCAGCCTCCGGTTCCTCACTGTCTCGGAAGAGGCGTGATTGGGATCGTCAGGTTTCTCAGCTCCGCCTGGTGAGCATGCTTAGCGCTCGGTGCTTTATTCACTAAATTCGTCTAGGCGAGTTGCTGCCGGATTCTCTACTCGTATCTTAATTCGAGTATCCCGGTAACCTCGCAGAGCGCATTAGTGTCTAAACCCTGTTCGCTGCCTGTGCCTCCAACTTGTTCAGCTCCGCCTGGTTATCATGATCAGCGTTCAGCGCTTTACCACTAGATTCATCTAGGCGAGTTGCTGCCGGATTTACCGCTCGTACTTCAGTCGAGTCGTCCCGGTAACCTCGCCAGATGCTCCAGTGTTAAATACTGTTTGCTGTCTGTACTTCCAGCTTGCTCAGCTCCGCTTGTTTGTGCTCAGTTACTATTCTACCCCATGCCATTACTTCATGCCTGACACCTGTCTATGCTACTTGTCATTTTCATATTACTTTTAACACATGTATATCACCTGACAACTGATGTATTATCACCTGACACCTGACATGCTACTACTTGGCAAGACCCCTTGTTATGACATGACTTGCCACCGGATTATTATCAATCTCTTGACATGACTGGTTACCTGTCTAATATCATCATCCTGTCATGCTATCACTTGACACCCAGCATGATATACTTGACCTGTGATTATCACATTTACGGGAACCCTGTCTTGTTATCCTGTACTATGTACAGTGACCTGATATCCTGTATCATGATCAGTGACCTGTTATCCTGTATTATATACAGTGACCTGAACTCCTGAATTCCTGATCATGTCCTGCTCCTGTTATTCCCGTAAATTGATAATTAACCTAATAAATCATAAAAGGAACAACTTGCATCGGGTCGGGGGAAACATGCGGCTATCAATATGTGTTCGTGTTTACAGTGGTATTAGGCATGTTGTGCAACTAAAACTTCCGGTCTGACCTGTCGGCCTCCAGGCAACCGAGGGGAGTGCTGGCTCCCTCCTCCTGAATCATGATAAGGGCATACATAAGACCCTCCTGAATCGCCTTGCGGCAGGTTCCGTCACCAAGCAGCGGAACATCCTGGGCCGTGGTCCCGGGTATGTACGGGACCCACTGTAAACATAGTTCGTTGATACCCCCGCTGGTTTCCAATAACAACCTTGCTTTACTCGGATATGGATCTATGTGTGCTGGGACGCTAGTTAATAGCTAGATATCAGGGTAAGACGAGTATAATAATAATAACAATAATAAGACGCTAATTGTGGGTGTTGTATACGCTTGGATTACGGTGACATGAGATAAAGGTATATAGATGAGGGTTTCCTTGTTTGGATTACTCCCTCGAGGTACTAGTCTCATGAGGCCGTAGCTTAAGCTTATATAATGCCCTTTCATTTTTACCATGTTGCTTGTGCTGGTTTTACCTCGGATTTCCGGTTTTATGAGAATTATAGTATTAACTGCTCATGCCCTGCTTTATCCCTGGTATCCATCTGCCTCCTGTTCATTATCTTATCATGCCCTGAGTGCAGTCGGATTGTATGTGCTTGGATTATGGTGACATAAGATAAGGGTATATATATGAGGGTTTCCTTGTTTGGATTATTCCTTCGACGTACTAGTCTTATGGAGCCGTGATCTGAAACCATACAATCAGATTTGCTCGTCCTCGGCTTTACTTGGTCTTATCGCTTTACATGTGCTTACCCTTGCTTGCCACTTGGCTTTTGCTTCACCACTCGCCTGGGGAGTTTCATCTGACTCCCCTGGATTCTCATGTCCAGGTCATGGAGATTGAAGTGCGTGGATTCTCCCTGTTGCTGATCAGAGTGGCGTAGCGGTAGCGTGGATCTCCAGCAGACCGTTCAGAGCTCTATTCTTCCAGGCTCCCTGTGTGCCTCTCGAGTTTTCCTTTAGTAAACTCGTGAGTGCCCTTTTGTACTATTCATCTATGTACATCTGCTTGTAATCTCGCAATTGCGCATGTCAGTGATGTAATATTCATGTAATATTGGATCACCTCTGGTGATAACTTTGTAATTGTACTCATGTGTTGGAATGTATAATGCACCACTTGCTTCCGTACTCTGATTCTTGCCTGTACTGATGCTTAGCGTATATACGTGAAGGTACTTCTGACTTGCGTATATACGTTGCAGTAACGTCCCCGTATCCGTGGAATCGGGGCGTTACAGGTTGGTATCAGAGCTTAGGCTCTCACCTCCTCAGTACGTCCAGACGGCAAATTAATGGTAAAGAAATTTGCAACTGGAATGCATGAGTCTTGGTTATACAATCCAACTACAAGTACAAAGTTATCCATTCTCTCTTGATAATCTTTTCCTTGAATTCTGAAGTTCTCCCATCCTTTCATACTTCAATTTCTTGTTATTCTTGGACCAACTCGGACATGAAAAGATGGGGAGATCATAACGGTTCTGGTTCTTCCTAGGGTAACCCTAATGGAGAAAATCTTGATTTAAGACTATCTCTGCAAGATATGATGAGACACGATCAAGTACAGGCGAAGGTCCCGCACCAAGGATCATTGGTTGCACTCCGGGAACAGAAGCCAGGCGACATGTTGGATTTTAGGAAATTACAGCCGGCAATCTTTTCAAGCATGGAGAAGCCCTGGATGCATAGCAGTGGTCAGTAAACCTGATGGGTCTTCTAAGTCAACTTGGGTCCCTGACGAGAACTAGGTGAAAATGATCAAAATACAGTTAGAAGATGTAGCCTGGATGTAGTAGTTGGCGGAAGCAGCGAGACTGGGAAAGCCCAACACTTGGGACTAGTCCTCGAAGGATTTCTATAGGAAGATTCTTCTCTGTAATAGCCCAGGAAGAAATGAAAGAATGATTTATCCAATTTGCGGTAGGGAGATTGAATTGTAAATAAGTACACTGCAAAATTCCTAAGGCAAAGTCGGACGGTGTTTTACATGGTGGCCGATAAGGAGAACCGAGCAAGCAATATCTTAAGTGAGAAATGAAGATGAAGAGCAGGATGTTTCTTATCCCCAAGCAGCCCAAGGGGTATTCTCAAGTTCTTTTGTCATCATCCGGGAAGTGGAATGGACCCAGAGAAGAAAGATTAGGATGGGTTGCAGATGAAGTTGGTGAAGAGACCCTCTTAATTGATGGAAGTGAAGGCTCAGACAGGCCCTTGGATGCCCTATTAGCTAAGCCATCCCTCCAACCTTGCCCTCAACACATGACATGGGAGTATCATTTGAAGCCGAGCACTTATAACACAACCACCGGAGAGGTCATGAATTATGTCATACACGGGTTCAGAGATTAGTTGAAGTGTGACTGACTGTTCAAGGAGACAGAGAACATCACACCAATCAGATCAACTCATCCAGTATCACCGTTGTGAGGAAATCCAAGACCTACTGTCAGAATAACCTCACTTCATCCCCAGCATCCAGCATGGAGTCATATACAAAGGAGACCAAGAACTAGGGCACATGGTGAAGGGAAGCAAACATATGATCTGGCTGAAGGGGAAGAACAGAAAGGGTGTTCGATATCTGAAGGAGGAATCCTTGAAGGACTGACCGTAACCATTGTCCCCATTTTTAGCATGTCCGGGAGTTGGTAAACTTCTCTATATCATACCCTCTTCATTGCCCTATCTCCATTAATCCTAGTCCGTCCTATCTCTCTCCCTATTTCATGATTCCTATCTCTTCTATTTTTGTTATTCTGATTTATTCTGATTTTCGTGATCTTTATGCCAACTTAAGATATGTGTTGACTAGTGAGGTAACAGCCGGGCAGATGTGGTTCGTTCTAATTATGTTCTGGCGCTTCTCGACTCTGGTATATCACATTATCTTATATTAGGCAGATCTTCGGCCCCGCGTTATATTCTTATATTCTGGATACATCATGGGAGACTAGCACATCAAGCAGAGTAGTCGTCACTTATGTAAGTCGGATAGATTGCATCAATTCATTAGAAGTGTCAGTATATATAACGACATTTCAGAATCAGGACTTCTGGCAGATAGAGTTATGATATTTTCTATTACTCTAATAGCGATCATGATTTCTTCGATTATGATTATGGAACTCGGGTTTTCTCAGAGCTAATATGCCGTCCGATTATTATTCAGAAGACAGCATTCGGGACACGTCTCAGTTATTATAATTTCTTGATCATATTCTCAGAGCCACCAACTCCTGGCAGTTTTTATTAAATTGGTGGACCAAAGGCTCCGCTAGCCTCGCCTAGCGAGGGTCGTGTTCTAGTCATCCGTGAACCTAACCGGATGTGAGTTTCGCTGCACCCTTGTGCTTAGCATTTAGCGTTGTGTTACGCGCTGGCTTCGTCGCGTGAACTTCGCTATATGCGAGTCTCGCAGAGCGTTAGCTTCGCGGCACCCTAATGTTTAACACCTGAGCTGTGTTACGCGATGACCTCATCTAGGCTTGGTTTCATCCGTGGCTAGTCCCTTCAGTGCTTGGCACTCTAGCCATTCCTCGAATTTCTTCTAGCGTACTTTTATGGATCTGCTAAACAGAGTTCCATCACTATATCGGAGCTATCGCCATGGCCTTGTCAATGATCCATTCTACAAATCTTGCAGGGCTCAGATATCTTCTTCCTGTTTCATCTGCAGTCGATTTATCATTCATAAGTCAGTATTCCAAATTCTTCACAGTTATTCTTGGCTACGTCTTTCAGAGTTAACAAAGCCCAGTATGCAGCCCGTCAGTGATTCTACTGCAAAAGGATAACATCTTACTATGCAGGGTTTTATATTATATTATGGACTTCAGCACTATGGATTTCATTAGCTTTAGCTCACAGTCTGATCGAAGTATTATTGATTATCTTACCAAGTCAGCTCACTTTATATTGTTCAGAATGGGTTAGTCCTTTGAAGTTCTGGCAGTGTTCTTTTATAAGCAGACATCAGATCAGTATTATTATGGCACCGTCAGAGGATGTATATATACGGCAGGAGTGCAGAGATGCTTTAGTCCTGAGTTAGTTGTTCAGTCAATCTGGGGGAAACAACTCATAGTTATTCATATCTTGATTGGCATAATCCTCATTCCTACCTTTTTGTGTTCATTTCACCCCTTATCGAAATTGCGAGGACGCAATTTTTTGTAAGGTGGATGGAGTGTAACACCCCGTTCCCGGAATACGTACTTAGTTGCGTATTCGTATTTTCTGATCGTATTTTTTTGATTTACTTCCTGTATTTGTTTTATATTATGAATTATTCATATGATCGTATTGCCCTGGGTTCGGATTTGTGAACTCGGAGTCAGCCCTAGTCTGAACCGGGGACTCGATCCTAGTAGACTTCTCAATTTGATCTTTTTGTTATTCCAAATTGACCGATTTCAGTTTTAAATGCTGTTTTCCAATATTTTGGATTTTTCATGATTTTCTGGAATTTTCCTGAATTAAGTTGAAAATCTTCAAAACCGGTGTCGACCAGTGCCGCTGATCGATTCCTAGATTTTTAGTTTACGAACGAATTAGAATTTCAAGAAGAGCCTTTAGAAATTATTTCTTAAAATCACATTTCCTACTTAAATACTTTTTCTGAGGATTTTACGAATTTATGGAAATTCCACCGGAGTCGGTATCGGCCAGTATCGCTGGTTGATTCCGGGACGATCGGAATTGAATTTCTGAATTCCGCTTTCACTTTACTTCTTAAAATCATATTTTATTCTTTAATACATTTTCTGGGATTTTTCAGAATTTATCAAAATCCGGCCGACCCGGTGTAGACCGGTATCGGCGGCTGACTTTTTGATTTTTAATTTTAAAACGGGATTTTATTTTGGAAAACTGATTTCATATTATTCCTCAGGATGACGTTTTCTACCTCCGGGTATTTTTGGGGATTTTTCCGGAACAGTCGATATTTCGCGGCCATATTATAATATTATTATTTTCTTATCTTTTCTCCTTTTTCTTTTCTTTCTTTTCTCCCAACAACCCTGCAGCCCACTCCCCACGTGGGAGACACCTCTCCCCCCTCTCTCATTAATTCCCCATCACATCCCCATCACCATCACACTCTCTCTCTTTCCTTCTCTTTTTCTTTTCTTTCCCTTTTCTTTTCTTTCACTTTTCCTCCTTTCTCTTCTTCTTCTTCTTCATCTGGCGACCGCACCCAACCACCATCACCGGCCACCACCTCCAGCACCTCGTCGCCGGCGAGGACTCCCCCAAAACTCCGGCCTAGCTCTTTCTCCTCCACCACACCTCCAAATAACCACCGAATCCACCACCACCACAAACCAAAACCAACTCTCTCCTTCCCCTATTCTCTTCGGGGTGGCCGGAGCCACCCCGGACCTCGGCGCCGCCGGCGCCTTGTCGGCGGTCGCGGGCCGCCAGGGGCCCACCTGGGCCCCTGTGCCCCGGCTGAGAGGGGGGCAAGCCCCCTCTCTTCTTCTGCTCTGCTGGTGGGGGGCAACAGCCCCCCCTTTGTTCTGGTGAGGGGGCAGCCGCCCCCTCCTTCCCTTGCTGGTGGGCGGCGCCGCCCGGCGCCGCCGCCTGGCCGGCGGTCAGGCCGAGCGCCCCTCTTGGGGGCGCTGTGTGCGTGGATCCAGAGAGGGGCAAAGCCCCTTCCCTTTTTCTCTCTCCTGGGTCCATTCTCTCTCTCCCCTCCTGGATCTCTCTCTCCCACTTGGATTCTCTCTTTCTCTCTCCTGGGATTCCCCTCTCCCTCACTCTCTCTCCTGGGTCCCTCTCTCTCCCTTGGATTTCTCTCTCTCCTCAACTCCCTGTCTCTCTTTGTGACTTGCCGACGCGGATCTTACCCCCGCGTGCGGGCTCCCTCTTTGTAACGCGACCTTCGCGTTACTATATCGTCACGACGCGAGGCTAACTCCCGCGTCTGTGATCTCCTCGTGCTAACGCGATGCGGACCCCACGGCCGCGTCCGCGTTTCCCTCGTGCCCTGATTTGAACGCGGGCCTCGATCCCCGCGTTTGTGGTGTCTTCACAACGCGACTCCCGCGTTTGTGATTCCCGCGTCCGCGTTCTTCTCCGTTGGCAAGACTTAGGGCCGGTACCCTCCTTTTGGATTGGGGCCGAACATCCCTTCGTCGGGCACAACAAAGGAAGCACCTTTCCTCCCCTGTTTGTTTCCTAACGCGGATCTTAACCCCGCGTCTGGGCAATCCCTTGACGCGCTTCCCGCGTTTCTGCATTTGACACGGCGCAGAGCCTATTCCCGCGTCTGTGTCCTTCTTGTATTGTCGCAACGCGATCCCCGCGTCTGCTCTTTCCCGCGTCTGTTATTCCTGCGACGCGACTCCCGCGTCTGCGTCCCCCGCGTCTCTCTCTCGGAAGCTCGCGTCTCCCTGTTACTCTTTCTCTGTCCTCTTCACTTTCTCTCTCCTCATAAATATATATTATTTTATGGCGCGTGCGCGAGTTCCATGGATTCCAGACTTTCCGGTTTTCCGGTGATTTAGACGAGTGTTCTTGCTCTTGCCTCCATTTGAGTTTCCCCGCTTCGTCGGGTCGACATGTATTTTATTCTATGTTTCCATGTATTTTGTATTGGGCTGAGTCCCTGTATCTGTGTATGGCCGAGTGCCAATCTCTGGACATGTATTGCCCTGTGACGAATGCTTGTACTAGGGTAGTTTACTTCTTGTACTCATACCATGCCTGTGATGTATTGTACTGCCTTATACCATACTTGGATTCCGGACCCCTTCAACCTCCGGTCACTCACTATCTCGAAAGAGAGGTGATTGGGACCGGCAGGTCTCTCAGTTCAGCCTCCGGTTCCTCACTGTCTCGGAAGAGGCGTGATTGGGATCGTCAGGTTTCTCAGCTCCGCCTGGTGAGCATGCTTAGCGCTCGGTGCTTTATTCACTAAATTCGTCTAGGCGAGTTGCTGCCGGATTCTCTACTCGTATCTTAATCCGAGTATCCCGGTAACCTCGCAGAGCGCATTAGTGTCTAAACCCTGTTCGCTGCCTGTGCCTCCAGCTTGTTCAGGTCCGCCTGGTTATCATGATCAGCGTTCAGCGCTTTACCACTAGATTCATCTAGGCGAGTTGCTGCCGGATTTACCGCTCGTACTTCAGTCGAGTCGTCCCGGTAACCTCGCCAGATGCTCCAGTGTTAAATACTGTTTGCTGTCTGTACTTCCAGCTTGCTCAGCTCCGCTTATTTGTGCTCAGTTACTATTCTACCCCATGCCATTACTTCATGCCTGACACCTGTCTATGCTACTTGTCGTTTTCATATTACTTTTAACACATGTATATCACCTGACAACTGATGTATTATCACCTGACACCTGACATGCTACTACTTGGCAAGACCCCTTGTTATGACATGACTTGCCACCGGATTATTATCAATCTCTTGACATGACTGGTTACCTGTCTAATATCATCATCCTGTCATGCTATCACTTGACACCCAGCATGATATACTTGACCTGTGATTATCACATTTACGGGAACCCTGTCTTGTTATCCTGTACTATGTACAGTGACCTGATATCCTGTATCATGATCAGTGACCTGTTATCCTGTATTATATACAGTGACCTGAACTCCTGAATTCCTGATCATGTCCTGCTCCTGTTATTCCCGTAAATTGATAATTAACCTAATAAATCATAAAAGGAACAACTTGCATCGGGTCGGGGGAAACATGCGGCTATCAATATGTGTTCGTGTTTACAGTGGTATTAGGCATGTTGTGCAACTAAAACTTCCGGTCTGACCTGTGGGCCTCCAGGCAACCGAGGGGAGTGCTGGCTCCCTCCTCCTGAATCATGATAAGGGCATACATAAGACCCTCCTGAATCGCCTTGCGGCAGGTTCCGTCACCAAGCAGCGGAACATCCTGGGCCGTGGTCCCGGGTATGTACGGGACCCACTGTAAACATAGTTCGTTGATACCCCCGCTGGTTTCCAATAACAACCTTGCTTTACTCGGATATGGATCTATGTGTGCTGGGACGCTAGTTAATAGCTAGATATCAGGGTAAGACGAGTATAATAATAATAACAATAATAAGACGCTAATTGTGGGTGTTGTATACGCTTGGATTACGGTGACATGAGATAAAGGTATATAGATGAGGGTTTCCTTGTTTGGATTACTCCCTCAAGGTACTAGTCTCATGAGGCCGTAGCTTAAGCTTATATAATGCCCTTTCATTTTTACCATTTTGCTTGTGCTGGTTTTACCTCGGATTTCCGGTTTTATGAGAATTATAGTATTAACTGCTCATGCCCTGCTTTATCCCTGGTATCCATCTGCCTCCTGTTCATTATCTTATCATGCCCTGAGTGCAGTCGGATTGTATGTGCTTGGATTATGGTGACATAAGATAAGGGTATATATATGAGGGTTTCCTTGTTTGGATTATTCCTTCGACGTACTAGTCTTATGGAGCCGTGATCTGAAACCATACAATCAGATTTGCTCGTCCTCGGCTTTACTTGGTCTTATCGCTTTACATGTGCTTACCCTTGCTTGCCACTTGGCTTTTGCTTCACCACTCGCCTGGGGAGTTTCATCTGACTCCCCTGGATTCTCATGTCCAGGTCATGGAGATTGAAGTGCGTGGATTCTCCCTGTTGCTGATCAGAGTGGCGTAGCGGTAGCGTGGATCTCCAGCAGACCGTTCAGAGCTCTATTCTTCCAGGCCCCCTGTGTGCCTCTCGAGTTTTCCTTTAGTAAACTCGTGAGTGCCCTTTTGTACTATTCATCCATGTACATCTGCTTGTAATCTCGCAATTGCGCATGTCAGTGATGTAATATTCATGTAATATTGGATCACCTCTGGTGATAACTTTGTAATTGTACTCATGTGTTGGAATGTATAATGCACCACTTGCTTCCGTACTCTGATTCTTGCCTGTACTGATGCTTAGCGTATATACGTGAAGGTACTTCTGACTTGCGTATATACGTTGCAGTAACGTCCCCGTATCCGTGGAATCGGGGCGTTACACTGATTTTCAGATAAGATGGCCTTTAGAACTTCTGAATTTGAATCGATCCCCGTATTTGAACTTTTGGATTTATTTGGATAGAATTCATATTTATCTTCTCTCTATCATATCCTGCATAAATAAGAGTTAAGACAAGTTATTTGCAAGATTTATTATAGAATATATATAGGAATGTAATCATATTTATGCAATATATATGTTCAAATATACCCCACACTTATCTTTTGCTCGTCCTTGATCAAAACAAAGGAAAAAAAGAAAACTAAACTGACCTAAACTAACTCACTTTCGTAGGAATCACGGTTGCACTTAGCACATGTAATAAGCTGCCAAACCTCTAAGTTACCTCTAGAGGACGAGTTTTGTCTCGTGAGAGATTTCAGTGGATTGCACCCACAAATTCCATAAAGAAAGAAAAACAGAGTGTTATATTTTTGAAAACGCATTTTGAAGGAAAAAATATTTGAAGTATTAACGTAAAAATTCAAGTAATCTATAAGTCATAGGATTATCAAAACTTAGTTATTCCTAAACTTAGTTTTTATTCAAAAACTTATTTGTCAATTAAGGTAAGAATTAAAATTATATTTCTGATCTAGTATATTATTTTACCCTAAGTAATATGCATCTTGTAACCGTGAAAATTTGACTCAGGATTCTCCAACTATAACTCTTATGTCTTATTATTTATATAATTTTATTTTTTTTACATTTATGGTGGTAATATCCCTTACCTCTATTAGGCTTTCTAATTCGCCCATGTAGCGGGCCTTAGTCGGTGACTCCAAGATCGGACGGTTTTAGGGCATCGGGTGAGAAAACACCCCAATGAATTAGGACTTGAGCAAATAAAGCCACAAAATTAAGAATTTTTATTTATATGAACCACTTTTAGGTGTGAATAATTATGCTTCATGAGGCACAAATACCCAACTTAATCAGAGGATTTTTTATAATAATTTTTTTGTTTATTTATAAGGCATAAGTATCATTGTTTTAGAATCCTAAGTGTAAATAAAGTGTGCATATTTCATCAAGATAAAAATCAAGACAAATTACTTTTTCAATCTTTCTTCCAAACCTCAAAATCAAATAAATAATTTCATTTTGATCAAGTATAAGAAATCCTAATTATGATCCTCTTATTCCTAAAAATTAACTTAATTTCTTATAAAAATAAGTTAAAGTATTATTTTTTTCAAAAAGTTTTTAAAGAAAGAAATTTTTTTTTTAGATCAGTAAAGTTAGCATGTTAGTAAACCCTCCCCAACACCTAACTTATACATTGTCCTCAATGTATGAATGAAATGCAATAATACATGAAAAAGGAGAAAGGAAAGGAAAATTGTCATTTCAAGGTGATGGTTCCGTTAGTGGTCTCATTGGGCCAAGCTTCTGCCCAATCTAAATACTGTGAATTTTCATGGAACCGACATTTTATTTCCTATTTCTTATTAGCATTTTTATACTCCCCAATATGAATAGAATCGTGCAAGATCCTAGTATGAATTTTTTCCCGGTTATATGACCAATCTTAGGATATCATTACGGAGTCATATTGATCTAAACCTTTAGTCCAACAGTGGAATGTGATTTTGTGGAATGGATGATTTTGGTTCAATAATAAAAAGAATAGGAACTGATACTGACTCGAGAATAAAACCCAAATCAAGTTTAGGTTCAAGAGTCAGAGTTGGTTCATGGGTTTGGTCCAAATCATAGAATTCAAGTTCACATTTATTTCTCAACAATGATATGTGACTATCCAAAATAAGCAATTCATGTTCAAGCTCTATAGGGATAGGATCACTATTAGCTTTGAAATTGGGTTCAAATCGGGTAAGGATACAAGAATCAGTACAGATTCAAAAAGTGAAACTGAATCACAATGTTGGAAATCAGTATCACATTCAACTTCAAATTCAACCTCGTTGAACTATAAACTTGCTAATTTATCAATGGATTGATATTGGTCAAGTTCAACGTTTTGTGGTGAAATTAAATCTTGGTTAAAATCTCCAAGATACCATGATTTTTTGTTAATATGGCTAGGAGAATCAGGAGTGATCGAAAATGTGTTAGGTACAGTTTTCTCATTCCTATCATTAATTATTTTGACTAAATGACTCACTTTTTCTTCTACCCTATTGAGAGATTTGAGACAATCTGTTTGGGATTGAATTCAATCATTTTGGGGTCGAATCATGAATTCTGAAAATCACCTAGAGGGGGCTGAATAGGTGATGACTATATTTAATGGCAAATAATGTGGAATTAAAAATAAACTAGCAATAAGTAATAACAATTAGATAGATCTTGCAAAAGAGTAAGCAATATAAGTGCAAGTAAATAGAGAGAGTAGAGTTTAGAGAGATGGTAGACAATCGCAAACACAAGGATATATTTCGAGGTTCGAGTCAATGCTCTACGTCCCCGCTTTACGTCCCCGCTTTCAACACAATGAAGGATTTCCACTATGATCGATCCCACCGGATCATCAATCGGTTATAAGTTCTCACTAGAACTCTTTGGACACACTTGTCCTCTCTCACGGTACTACAATACCAACTTGGAGCTCACTAGCTCGCTCGAGGTCCAACCTCTACAACTTCTCAATCGAAGAAAATGGTGATCAATACTTGACCACAAAGATAACTCACAAGCACAACCTTACAACCAAGATGAGAAAGTGAAACACTTGAGATTGTGTAGTGCAAATAGCAAGTATAGAAGTAGAGGAAAGGCTCAAGCTAAAACACCAAATTTGAAAGTAGTTGGCTTAAGAGAAAATCTTTTACAAAGAGGCTAAATTATGAAAAACTTTGATGTAAGGCTTACAAATCTTCTTTTGAAGTTGTTTCATAGTCCCACTATTTATAAGGGATGAAAATCAGGCTAGAAAATATAATAGATTCGTTGGGACAAGACCCAACAAAAGACAAAACTGAATCTAGCCGTTGGGAGCCAAGTCAGCAGAAAATTCTGCTGCTAGTCGACCTGCTGGTCGACCGCTAACGGTCGGATTTTCGATCATTGGGAAAAGTGGTCGACCGGACGGTCGACCGTGGATCCCAAACAGAGAGTGAAACTCTCTGTCGGTCGACCGGTCGACCGGACCAAACAGAGAGCACTGCTCTTGCAGCCGGTCGATCGAGACGATCGACCGAAGTGCACGTTTGCACTTGGTGCATGTCAGTCGACCGCCCGGTCGACCGACAGAGCAGTTTTGCTCTGCCAGCTGTCGACCGCCCGGTCGACCGGCTGAGGGCCAAAACCTATTTTTGGAACTTTTTAAAACCAATATTTTTTCGACAAATTTTCTTTTGATAGGTAAATACAAAATAGAGTTCTAGGAATTTGAAGAGCTAGAGTTTGATCATGGATCAACACCAAATAAATTAGAACTATATTTTGATAAAATTCTTTTCTAAAACAAAAACCAGTTATTTCAAAACTCGTTTTTCCGAAACTTAGCTTTTCTGAAACTCGATAAGGAAAACGGTAAGAAAGATGGTAATAAATTTTTCCTTGAAAACACAAAGGAATATGAAATGAGTGTGTGTGTGTATCTCAATCCCAAAAGTTATCAACCTCTATCATCTTGATTTTAACAAATGACTATAAATTCTATCTAAAATAGAAAAAGTAAAAATACAAATCTTGAAATAGTCTTCTCGATATTACTTGATCCTTGAGCTCTTCTAATGTGCTAGGCTCTGGGATCTAAATCTTCTTGGCTTCTAAATGTGTGAGTCTTATGATGGAACCGAAATGCAACATATAATTTTACCTGAAACTTAATTAGACAATTTTGTTAATACCTAACTACATATGGTTTGTTGTTATCAAAACTAGGGTTAATGGCCTTTGAGACAACAAATTCCTTATTGTTTTCTAAGTCAACAGTTCTTCTTGTTGTGGTTGGACTTGAAAATTAGAGTAAGAATCTTAGATTTGAGAAATGTTTGGGAGAATTGAGTCCGCTATGATTTGTACTTGTCATGTGGACTCAAGAAAAGCTTTTGGTATGGAGTATATGGAGCTGTTTGTTGGTAAGGTTATTGATGATAAAACTCGGGGGAGTTGTATCCCCGCTGACTCGGTGAAGAGTGGTGATGATTATCCTATTCTTTTTCATAATACTGAGATTGGGACATATATTGATTCAGAAAAACCAATCTGGCATACTTGGTTGGTTAAAGTTAAAGTTATGTAATGCAAGATTGGTATTATCTGAATTGAAAGAGGCTGGGGTGAAATATGGATTTGGGTTATAATTAGAATATTTGTAATTATAATCTATTTTCACAAGAACAAATAAAAACAAATAAATAAATAAACAAGAAAATAAAGAAAAATTTAGCCTATGTTAAGGTAGAGCTTATACCTAGATGACTCCTAATTGTTGATTATCCACATGAGGTATATTGCAAAACCTGATCACACGTTAATCGGCCAGGTAGGGGCAAGATTGGTGAGAGGTATCCGTACCTAAGCAACGGGCTTAATTATACCAAACCACCAGCCTTCGGGGTTTTGTCTCCAATCCCCAACCTTTAATACTGATTTGACATGAGTTAACTTCTAACAACTTTCTCCTTAGGGCAATTCCTATTTGAGTCCGAGATGCCTCTAGGGCCAAAGTTTACTCAATTTTAGGTTAAGTTGGGTTAGTAAGTGAGGAGATAGTTTTTGAGGTAAGGGAGGGTAATAACTTCCCCACCTTATCTTTTTAAGGATATGCCCTTAAATCGGTTTAGTTCTCGTGTGCAAGTATATAACAAAATAACACCCAAACAATACAAGTGTGCTTCCTAAGCTATATGCAATGCATACATACCTTTTTCTCCAGCACTCTTCAATAGTAACGTAAAAAGAAAATGAAATAGACACGTGCCCTAAGAAGCAAAAGGCTAAACGATTTTTAGCATTTACAAAGCAACCGCATTACTGTTGAGGTTCGAAACATATACAGAGTGAGTTAAACAGATAAACTAATAACTGCAGAAAGCTAATCTCTGAAAATCAAGCAACCTGCAAGAAACTACAGTGAGCAGTTTACCACAGTTGTGGGCTATGATGCTGTCTTCTTGGGCATAGACACATAGTAGCAATATGTCTACTGCAGCTCTTAGTTTTCTATAATTAGCTCCTGTACATCAAAACAGAGAAGAAAAAGAGATTAATTCATTAAAGTAAATAAAAAATAAAGAATACTTACCGTCTCTCCCCATCAACGGTGCCAAAATTTGCTCACGGTTCGAAGTTCATGAAGCAACCCATCATTGTTAAACCACGTACAAGTTATGAAAGCTAAACTTGCTAGAATCTTTTTAGCAAAGTGTGTAGTGGCAAGTATAAGATCGAATTTATAGAGACTTGTTCTTAAAAATCTTTATTTTTTAAAAAGAAAATCCACATCTTTCTTCAAGGGTTTTCTCAATTAGAGTAAGATAAAAATTAGATTTAAAAAAAAACTAGATTTTTAAGAACAAGTCTCTGTGGATTCGATCATATACTTGCCACTACACACTTTGTTAAATTAATTCTAGCAAGTTTAGTTTTCATAACTTGTACATGGTTTAATAACGATGGGTTTCTTCATGAACTTCGAACCGCGACCGCGTTTGCGCGAAAAAATCCTGGCCATTGGGCTAGGAGCAAAGGGAGCTTGCTCGTCCAGATCCACTTGGATTTTGAAATTCTGTTCTGGATTTGATGAAATATCCTTTTATCCTCAGCGAAACTGTTGGGGTCTTCAAAAATCTATTTTTACCTTGAATTTGAATGATATAATCTCATCTTATATACCTGATTTTCAGATAAGACGGCCTTTAGAACTTCTAGATTTGAATCGATCTCCGTTTGATTTGAACTTTTAGATTTAATTAGATAGGATTCATGTTTATCTTCTCCTGCATGAATAAGTTAAGACAAATTATTTTCAAGATTTATTACAGAATATATGTAGGAATGTAATAATATTTATGTAAAATATGTGTCCAAACCATATACAAGCATGAAATAAAATATCAAGTAATGCGTTAAACACAAGTGTGGACAAAATCCCTTATATAAGCCTAGACTTTGGATTCATGAGAGTGATGCGTCAAGGGAATAATCAAAAAAGAAAACCCTCATATATATACCTCAAATCACCATAGGCTGGGTTTATATAACCCAAGTTGTCTTCACCATAATAGAATAAGGAAACAGTATGAAAACCCGAAAATAAGCAAGTCAGGTGATTCAAATACCGTAGCATATATGTCATATATAAGTGACGAGTAGGATAATGCATTGTATCATAGGTCTTATAAGTATAGATTAGGTATGTCACTAGTTAAATGTCGGTAGCATATTATTATTAGTTATTAAGACTTGTCCGATTTGTATACATCGGTATGTGTCCCATTCCACATATCTTCGCATACAAACCAGAGAGTAAGTTATTGAAAACTGGTGGGGCTTGACGAACCATGTTTAGAATGGGTCCCGTGCATATCCGGGACAATGATTCAGGAGTATCCAGTACTGAGCCAGAATGTACGCTAAGTAGTGGGACTTACTATATGCCCAAACCTGACTTATTATACGCCCGAATAGGAATAGAGTGTCACCGCTCCCAAAAGAATAGACCTAAGGGCTTATGGCATACCCAACATAAGGATAAGGGAGTAGGGGTGCCAGTACACCCTACGGAAACGCCTGGTGGCCTCCAAGTAGAATCTCAAGTATTAGTTGTACAACATTTGCATGGTCACCATAAACACGGAAGCTATATTGGTACCCAACAATTTCTCCTGTCCTAGTGTAAGTTGAGTACTTTATTATAGATTGTCCAGTAATAACGTCTACAGTATGTTCACAGTAATTCAATATCCATAATTAACCAATTACGGGGATCAACAGGAGTATAGAATCAGGAGTATAATATCAGGAGACTCCCTGTTTCAGGGGTTTAAGAATATAGAAGTTCAGGAGTACAGGAGTACCAGATGGTAGCAATACAATAATCATACCAAGTCCCTATAAAAGTGATAATTATGAATAGGCAATATAATACTGGTGTCAGGTGTAATAATATCCAGTTAGGTGTCATAACATCAGATCAGGTGTATCAGTACCGAGTGATAGCATATTCCAAGTATCAAGTGATAGCATGTCAATTGTCAGGTGTCAGATTTCAGGTGTCAGGTATCAGGTGTTAAGTGATAACATGTCAAGTATCAGTATCGGATATCAAGTGTCAGGTAATTAGCATGTCAGTATCAGGTAAGTTGAATACAGAGTCGCAACATCATATGTCAGGCAATCTTTCAGTTATATAACATGATACAGGAGAACAATATAGTTAAACATTTCAAACTCTTCACAAACATATTAATAAGAATTATTAATTATACTATTAATTATCCAGACGGGGCTAGTTAAATTGGAGCAAGCTCGGTTGTGTTAGCATAACACTCGGTACACGGTGAAGCTTGGCTCCTGGTGGAGCTAGCGTACAGCTTTAAACGCTAATGCATTCGACGAGGCTACACTCGCGGTAGAGCAGACTTATGAACATCAGGCCAACGCACACGGCGAAGCCATATTCATGGTGAAGCTAGATGCACAGGGTGAAGTAGCGTATGAACGCCCTATTAATGCACGTGACGAAGCCACACTCGCGACGAAGCTAAATGCACGCGGTGAAACGACATATGGACGTCCGACTATCACACATAGCGAAGCTACACTTGAACGAGTCTTGCTGTAAAGTGCTGAGCGCTAAGCTTACCTCCCAGGAGAGCTATATGAAATCCAAAGGTTAAATATATACCGGCACAAATGTTAGTACAACACTTGCATGTAAATAACAGTACACGCCAAGCATGAAATATTGGTACTCGCAAAACATGTATAATATTAGAAAGTCACTCGCATATCATATATCAAGCAATATAACATGTGTTAAGTACTAATCACCAAAATAGCATTCACCATGCATGTAACAATAATAGAAAATATTTGCCTAATGTAAATATAGTACGGGCCTAAATACCGCCCAAATACCAAAAAAGAGTACTCACCCAAATACCGAAAAAATACTCGCTTATATAGAGAAGTAGTATCACAATCCCAGAAAAAGTATTTGCCTAAATCATCAAAAAATGCTGTAAAATCCCAGAACACCAGAAACACGTGCACGTCACCAATCCATATTAAAGCATATATATATATATATATAATATTTTAGAGAGAGAGAATGAGAGAGAAGAGAGAAAGGAAAGAGAGGAGAATCAATTAGAGGGAAAGGAGGCTACAATAAAGAGAGCTAGAGAGAGAATCTAGAGAGAGTTAAAGGAAGAGAGAGATAAAGAGTGACAGAGAGATGTGGGAAAGTGAGTGAGGGGGGAGAGAGAGTGTGTGTGTGTGTTAGAAAGGAAGAAAAAGGAAAGAAAAAGAGAGAGAAAAACAGGGAAAGAAAGAAGAAAGGAAGGAAGAAAGAAAGAAAAGAAAAAAATAAAAGAAGAAGAGAGAAGTAGGGGGGTTAGCCGATGACCAGGTGGCCGCCGGCGGGCCTAGACAGCTGACGACCGGCGGCCAGGGTGGCCGGCGACGAGGGGGCTCGGTAGAGGTGAGGTGGTGGTGGTGTTGAGGGTGAAGATGAAAATGATAGTGAATATGTTTTGTTGGTTGTTGTTGTTTTGGTTGGAGTGGCGATGAAATTGTCATGGTGTTGGGGAGTTGAAGGAGGAGGTGGATATGGTGGTTGGGTGGTGGGTTTGATGGTTGTGAAGTGGGAGGAGGTGGTGGAAGGAGATAGTGATGATGAAGTTATATGGTGGTGGTAATGGAAGAAGTGGAGGTGAAGAATGGAGATGGTGGACGAAGTGGTGGTGGTCGAGAAGGAGAGAGAAGGGGTGATGGCCGATCCTAGGTGGTGGCCGGCCATGGTGGAAGAGAAGGAAGAAGGTGATGATGGTGAATGGTGGTGAAGATGATGGGGTTGAAGTTGGTGTAGTTGTTGTTATTGTTAGAGATGAAGTTGGAGAGGGAGATGAAGTAAGGTTGGATGGTGGAGGAGATGGCCAGAGAGGGGAGCTGACGGTGGTGCTAGAGGTGGCCGACAATGGAGCCAAGGGAGGGAGAGAGGAGATTAGATTGTGAGAGAGAAAGTGAGGGTGAAAGAGAAATAGGGGGAGAGAAAGAGAGATTGATTATTTAAAAAAAGGGGTAGAAAAATGATGGGATGAGGGAAGGGATTGGCAGGTGATGTGATGGAGCATGGCTGGTCGGCTGACTTGGGGGAAAGGAAAAGAAGAGAGAAGAAAGAAAGAAGAGAAGGAAAAATAATATTATTTAAATAGAGTAAAAATTGTGTAACGCCCCGATTCCACGAATACAGGGACGTCACTGCGACGTATATACGTAGGTCAGATAATGCCCCACACGTATATACGCTAAGCAAAAAGTACAACAAGAAACAGAGTACACGACAAAGCGTGGTATCAATACATATGCCAACACAAGAAGTACACATACAAAGTTATCACAGGATATTAAAAAGTATTACACATTACATGTGTATTACATCATAACCAAGTCCAAAAGAAATATATACAAATATGTATACAAAAGCTCACAAGTAGAAAGAGGATCTCGTGAGTCAAAAGGTAAGTCTGGCACGAAGGGACTGGAACTAGTCCGCCTGCTCACTAAAGTAAGCTTGGTCCTCTGTGGATGGCTCCACTTCGTTCCAAGCTTCGGAATTTGAATGTGCAAATCCAAGGAGTCAAGACATATACAATAAACAAACTATAGCCAAGTGGCTAAGGGACATGAATTAGGAAAGATGAAACAGTTATAAGGAATATCAACTAACAAGTATGAAAAGCATGAGGAGATAAAATCCTAAATACAATAAATCTACAGTTGACGTCTTATTATTATTACTTGTCTTACTGTGATATCTAGCTATGTGACCCAGCGTCCCAGAGCACATAGATCCATATCCTAGTAAAGCAAGGTTGTTATTGGAAACAGCGGTTGTATCGACGAACTATGTTTACAGTGGACCCCGTACATGCCCGGGATAACGGTCCAGGATTGTTCCGTTGCTTGGTGACGGAAGCCAGCCGCTAGGCTAAACAGGAGGGACTTATGTATGCCCTTAACATGATGGTACCAGTAATAGAGGGAGCAAGCACTCCCCTCGGTCCCCTGGAGGCCCACAGGTCAGACCGGAACATGAGTTGCACAACATTCCTAAAAGCCACTGTAAACACGAACACATATCGATATCCGCATGTTTTCCCCCGACCCATATGTAAGTTGGTCCATTTTATACAAAAGTCAAGTGTATCATGCTTGGTTCAAGTGATGGCATGATAAGTGGTGATATTCACTATTTAACAAGTTATGGAATGATAATGTACAATAACAAGTCATGAAGTAATATGAGGTAAGATTCATCAAGTAACATGTCATGTAATACCAGTTATGAAGCATGAACAAAAATAATATGCCATACATGTATCAACAATAAGATCCAAATTCAGAACAGAATCAACTAAGTCAAACAGTCAGAATTAGTCGACTGGGTGGAAGGGTTAGTCGACTATTAGGGGTCTTAAGTCGACTACTAGTCTGGATGAGTCGACTAAAACTGGGAAACAGAGAGTTGGGTTCTGTTTCAGGGAAAGTTAGTCGACTAGGTAGAAGGGCTAGTCGACTAACAGTGAACTTAAAAGTCGACTAACAGACACTTAAGTCGACTAAATCTGTGATACAGAGAGTTGGTGTTTTCTGGTCCAGGGAAAGATTAGTCGACTAGGTTAAAAATGTAGTCGACTAGGGGGGTCTAGTCGACTGGTAATATGGCTTAGTCGACTAAAACTGTGAAATCAGAAAAGGTTAAGTTTCAGCTAAGGTGGGTTAGTCGACTGGTCCCTAGGTTAAGTCGACTAATCGTGGGAAAAACAGTGACAGAACAGATTTTCTGGTGGTTGTTCTTGATGATCTAAAAATAGGATTTTTATGGCACAAGTGTGCATGATTTGTCAACACAAGTATACAAAGGAGTTCACAAGTCTTGGTGAGTAGATATACTCACTAGGAATGGTTTGATTGAAGCTTTACGAGTCCGGGAAGAGTGTGGTCGTCAAATGGCACCTATGTGATCCTTGGCGACGAAAAGAGCTACGATTCAAGCTCCAAATCAGTTGCTTGAGCTAGAGGTGAAGATCTTGTGGTGTTCTTGGAGTTAGGGTTTGAGATGGAGAAGGAAATGGTGAAGGCTAAACTCTTGGTGAAGTGAAGAAAAGAGTAAAAGAATGTAAAGGGAAACTTATATAGGATTTGATTTTTGTAAAGGAGATGCAATTAAAGAAATTGAGAGGGGTTTATTGCAAAATAGGGGAGGGGATGGGTGTCCCTCTCCTTGGCCACTTGGCCGGCCATGGGGGAGAGAGAGAGGGGCATTAAATGGGGGTTGGTGAGGTTATGTGGAGTTGGAATTTTGGAAGAGATTTGGATTTTTGGAAAAAAAATGGGAAAAGTTTGTGGTTGTGGAGAAAGAGGAATAAAGGAAAAGGAAAAATGGAAAGAAATTCATAAGGGAAGGTATTTACTCTAACTTGGAAATTGAAAATATTGAAAACATGGACTCCTAGGTTTAGGTCATGTATGCGGAAAACATTTCGGAAAATACCGAAATCGTCCGAAATTCAAGTATCTCGGAACGACTCGTAAATTTTACCAAAAATCAATAATAATATATGAAGACTATTAGTGAAATCCTTTTTAAGAAATACTTTATAGTTTTAAAACTAAAAATCCCGGAATCAGTTATCTACCGACTCCGTTGGAATTTTCATAAATTTATAAAATTCTCAGAAAAAGTATTTAAGTAGGGAATATGATTCTAAGAAATAAAGTCTAAAGGATCATCTAGAAATTCCTAACTGTTTGAGAATTAAAATTCCAGGGATCGATCAGCGACACTGGTCGACACCGGTTTTGAAGAAATTTATTTTAATTAAAGAAAAATCTAGAAAATCATATAAAATCTAATATATTAGAAAATGATATTTGAAATTGAAATTTGTCAAATACAGGAAGTAAATCGAAAAATACGATCGAAAAGCTGAATACGCAACTAAGGACGTATTCTGGAAACGGGGTATTACAATCCATCCACCTTACAAAAATTTCGTCCTCGAAATTTCATAAGGTGAAAGGTAACAGGGAAGGTAACAGATAGTTAAGGAAAAGAAGAGAGATAACAATAGAAAAGAATAAGAAGGAAAAAGTTTTTTTTTACCAAATCAAGATGTGAAGAGTTGAGGATAGCGCTCCCGGATAACGTCCTCTCGTTCCCAAGTGGCCTCTCCTGGCGCATGCCGGTTCCAAGACACCAACACTAATGGTATAGCCTTGTTCTTCAGTGTCTTCACACTCTTATCCAAAATGGCCATCGGCTTCTCCTGATATGATAAATCTGGCTGTAGTTCCAGTTCGGAATGATCCAAAACATGACTATCATCCTTTACATATTTCCTCAACTGAGATACGTGGAAAACATTGTGCACACCGTCCAAAGATGGAGGTAAGGCCAATCTGTAAGACACATCTCCCACTCGCTCCAAAATTTCGAATGGGCCGATATATCTCGGACTCAGCTTTCCACGAATACCGAACCGGATCACTCCTCTGGTAGGTGATATCCTCAAGAACACATGATCTCCTGCCTGGAACTCCAATGGCCTTCTCTGAGAATCTGCCCAACTCTTCTGACGGCTTTGAGCTGTCCTGAGGTGATCTCTGATGACTCTGACTTTCTCTGTTGTCTGAATCAGAATCTCTGGCCCCAAAAGTCTCCTCTCACCGACTTCATCCCAACAAATCGGTGACCGACACTTCCTTCCATACAATGCCTCAAAAGGTGCCATCTTGATACTTGCCTGATAGCTGTTGTTATAAGAAAACTCAGCCAAGTGAAGATGATCTTCCCAAGATCCCTTAAACTCAATCATGCAGGCCCTTAGCATATCTTCAAGGATCTGGATAGTCCTCTCAGATTGCCCGTCTGTCTGAGGATGATATGATGTACTGAATTTCAGACGGGTCCCCAAACTTTCTTGGAGACTCTCCCAAAAATGGGATCTGAATCTGGTGTCTCTATCTGAAACAATACTGACTGGAACTCCATGCAGACGAACTATCTCCTTCATGTACTTGTCTGCCAAGACCTCCGTTGACTGTCCCACCCTGAATGGTATAAAGTGAGCTGACTTGGTGAGACGGTCAATGATTACCCACACAACATTATTACCTTTAGGACTTCGAGGTAATGCCGTGACAAAATCCATGGTGATGTGCTCCCACTTCCATTCGGGTATCGGCAAAGGATGTAGAAGTCCAGCTGACCTCTGATGCTCTATCTTTATCTGCTGGCACACCAGGCACTTGGCTACAAACTGAGCTATCTCCCTCTTCATAGCATTCCACCAAAACTGCTTCTTCAAGTCCTGATACATCTTGTTTCCCCCTGGGTGGATGGAATATGCTGAACTGTGTGCTTCTGCCAAAATCTTCTGTCTAACTTCCCCTTGGGGAACACAAAGTCTGCCACTAAAATATAAGGTACCATCTGGATGAATACAGATATCAGTTCTCAATCCCGCCTCTACCTGAGCTCGGAATGTCTGTAACCTGGGATCTTCCTTCTGAGCTTCCCTGATCTCATCAATCAATGTTGACTGAATCTGCAAAGTCATGAACTGTCCTGCCTTCTCAGTCCTTCGAACTAACATCAAGTCCAATCTGATGAAGTCTCGAATCAACTCCTTCTGCTGAGTGAGCTGGACAAGCACTCTATTCTCTGGCATCCTGCTCAGTGCATCTGGAACTATATTGACCTTGCCTGGATGATATTGCAAGTCAATATCATAGTCCGCCATCAGTTCAAGCCATCTCCTCTGCCTCATATTCAACTCTTTCTGCGAGAAAATATACTTGAGGCTCTTATGATCCGTGTATATCAACACTTTATCTCCCAGAAGATAATGCCTCCAGATCTTCAATGCAAATATCACAGCTGCTAGCTCCAAGTCATGAGTTGGGTAATTCCGCTCATGAGTCTTCAGTTGCCTAGATGCATATGCTATAACATGATCATGTTGCATAAGTACACATCCCAGGCCTTTTCCTGATGCATCACTGAATATGACCATCCCTCCTCTTCCTGAGGGAGTCTTCAAGATTGGAGCTGAGATGAGCCTCTGCTTCAATTGCTCAAATGCTGCGGTACACTCCTCTGTCCATATGTACCTTTCCCCTTTCCTGGTGAGCCTGGTCAATGGAGCTGCAATCCTAGAGAAATCCTGGACAAAGCGTCTGTAATATCCGGCTAGTCCAAGAAAACTCTTAATCTCAGTCACCGTCCTCGGAATCTGCCAATCCCTCACTGCCTGGACTTTACTGGGGTCAACTGAAATCCCTTCTGCTGAAACTATGTGTCCAAGGAAAGCTATGCTGTCCAACCAGAAATCACACTTGCTCCTCTTAGCATGAAGCTGCTCCTGTTGGAGAGTCTGCAATACAATCCTCAAGTGTTCTGCATGCTCTCTGTTGTTCTTTGAATAGATCAGGATGTCATCTATGAAAACAACAACAAACTGATCCAGATAGGGCGAGAACACTCGGTTCATCAAATCCATGAAAACTGAAGGGGCATTGGTGACTCCGAAAGGCATAACTAGAAACTCATAGTGGCCATAACGGGTCCTGAATGCAGTCTTTGGGATATCCTCTTTCTTCACCCTCAGCTGATGGTAACCCGACTGTAAATCTAATTTAGAGAATACCCGGGCTCCATGAAGCTGATCAAACAGATCATCAATCCTGGGTAAGGATACTTGTTCTTGATGGTAACTTTGTTCAATTCCCTATAATCAATACAAAGCCTCTTACCACCATCCTTCTTGTTCGCCAATAGCACTGGAGCTCCCCAGGGTGAAGTACTTGGTCTAATCAATCCTTTGTCTGAGTATTCCTGCAGTTGCTTCTTCAAAATCTCTAACTCCGTCGGTGCCATCCTGTACGGAGCCTTGGATATAGGAGCTGCTCCTGGAACTGTGTCAATAGAGAACTCGATCATCCTTTCAGGTGGCAGCCCTGAGATTTCAGCAAACACTCCTGGGAATTCATCCCACACCGGTACCTTCTGCTTCTGAACCTCCGAAGTAGTCATCCGTGTCTTTCCCTTGGTAGACTTCACTTCTCCACTAAATTGGAACTCCGGTTGATGAGGGATTCTGAAATTAATCTTCTTCTCCCTACAATCAATAACTGCATAGTACTGACTGAGCCAGGTCATGCCTAAGATTACGTCGTACCCTTTGGTGTCTAGTACGATCATATCTATGGCCAAGATCTTATCACAAAGTTCTACTGGACAATCAGTACAAACTCTAGAAGATATGACTACCCCATTCCCTGTACTAATCTCCCATTTGTGGTCTAAAGATTTAACAGGTATAGAATGCAAAGCCACAAAATGGTCTGAGATATAACAATGGGATGCACCTGAATCGAAGAGAGCGAGAACAGGTTTTGAATGAACTCTGATGTTACCTGTTATCACTTCCTCTGAAGTCTCAGCCTCCTCTGCTGTAAGAGTGTAAGCCTGACCTCTACCACGCCCTGCTGCAGTCCTGGCTCCTCTCTGGACTGGGCGAACAACATGCTGTGGCGGAAGGGGAAGAGCTCTCCTCATCACTGGTCCCTGATTCCTCTGCCCAAGTGGCCCTGGTAGCACTCTCTGTCCATTGGGTCCTGGAAGTGCTGGCAAAGTCTGGTTGGCTACCCCCAATCTCCTGTGTGGACAGGTCTCTATAGAATGATCCCGTGATCCACACACCAAACACAACCCATTTGCCCTCCGGCAATTCTGACGAATGTGGCCCGGCTTCTGACAATAGCTACAGAATGTAAATGGTTGGGCCGTCTGGTAAGGAGCTGGTCTGAATGGTTGTCTCTGAACCTTTGCTGCTCTATATGGGCCTCCTCTTCCCATTGGTACAAATGGCCTCTTCATGGTCTGGCTCCCCATCTGGTCAACTTTCTTCTTCTCAAGCCCACGCTCCACCTCTCGAGCTATGGTGAGAACCTCAGAATAAGTCTTCAGCTGCTGGGGCATCAAGAAGACCTGTATGTCCATCTGCAGGCCCTGCTGGAACCTGCTTGCTCGCTTCTCCTCATCCGTTACCATGTACGGAGCAAAGCGGCTGAGTCTGAGAAATTCCGCGGCATACTCATCCACGGACTTGTTCCACTGCTGGAGTCTGATGAACTGCTCCTCCATGTCCTTCTGAGCAGTAGCAGGGAAGAATCTGTTATAGAAGCTCTTGGAGAATGTGTCCCAGGTGACAGGCTTCTCCAGTCTGGCCTCTTCAGCAAGCCACCAAGTTCTAGCAACATCTTTCAACTGAATCTTGGCGACCTCAACTTGGTTCTCCTTTGGTACCCTGGCTGCATTCAGCAGATCTGTGGTATCCGTCAACCATTGTTCAGCATCCAATGGTTTCTCGTCTCCCGTGAAGATAGCTGGTTGCAGCCGTCTGAAGTCTGAAATGTTTCCCGGCCTCTACTCTTTCGGTGCTGCCAATTCTTGCCTGAGGAGTTCAGTCTGCTGCTGCTGGTTTTCCATCATGGTCTGAATGACCCTCAAAATATCCACATTCTCTCCCGTGGGCCCATTCGAAGCTTGCCCCGAGTGGTTACGGCCCGTCCTTCGCTCCATACCGAGTTGGGGAAAGATAACTGGAATTTGAAAACAAATGGAAGGAGTTTAGGATACAAGGGAAGGAATCAAGAAGGAATCAAGGAGGACTTAATAACTTTGTATATTGTAGTTGGCATCAGCAAATTATTAAAATTTGCCGCTCGATTGTACTTCAGGTGTGAGAGCCTAGGCTCTGATACCAACCTGTAATGCCCCGATTCCACGAATACAGGGACGTCACTGCGACGTATATACGTAGGTCAGATAATGCCCCACACGTATATACGCTAAGCAAAAAGTACAACAAGAAACAGAGTACACGACAAAGCGTGGTATCAATACATATGCCAACACAAGAAGTACACATACAAAGTTATCACAGGATATTAAAAAGTATTACACATTACATGTGTATTACATCATAACCAAGTCCAAAAGAAATATATACAAATATGTATACAAAAGCTCACAAGTAGAAAGAGGATCTCGTGAGTCAAAAGGTAAGTCTGGCACGAAGGGACTGGAACTAGTCCGCCTGCTCACTAAAGTAAGCTTGGTCCTCTGTGGATGGCTCCACTTCGTTCCAAGCTTCGGAATTTGAATGTGCAAATCCAAGGAGTCAAGACATATACAATAAACAAACTATAGCCAAGTGGCTAAGGGACATGAATTAGGAAAGATGAAACAGTTATAAGGAATATCAACTAACAAGTATGAAAAGCATGAGGAGATAAAATCCTAAATACAATAAATCTACAGTTGACGTCTTATTATTATTACTTGTCTTACTGTGATATCTAGCTATGTGACCCAGCGTCCCAGAGCACATAGATCCATATCCTAGTAAAGCAAGGTTGTTATTGGAAACAGCGGTTGTATCGACGAACTATGTTTACAGTGGACCCCGTACATGCCCGGGATAACGGTCCAGGATTGTTCCGTTGCTTGGTGACGGAAGCCAGCCGCTAGGCTAAACAGGAGGGACTTATGTATGCCCTTAACATGATGGTACCAGTAATAGAGGGAGCAAGCACTCCCCTCGGTCCCCTGGAGGCCCACAGGTCAGACCGGAACATGAGTTGCACAACATTCCTAAAAGCCACTGTAAACACGAACACATATCGATATCCGCATGTTTTCCCCCGACCCATATGTAAGTTGGTCCATTTTATACAAAAGTCAAGTGTATCATGCTTGGTTCAAGTGATGGCATGATAAGTGGTGATATTCACTATTTAACAAGTTATGGAATGATAATGTACAATAACAAGTCATGAAGTAATATGAGGTAAGATTCATCAAGTAACATGTCATGTAATACCAGTTATGAAGCATGAACAAAAATAATATGCCATACATGTATCAACAATAAGATCCAAATTCAGAACAGAATCAACTAAGTCAAACAGTCAGAATTAGTCGACTGGGTGGAAGGGTTAGTCGACTATTAGGGGTCTTAAGTCGACTACTAGTCTGGATGAGTCGACTAAAACTGGGAAACAGAGAGTTGGGTTCTGTTTCAGGGAAAGTTAGTCGACTAGGTAGAAGGGCTAGTCGACTAACAGTGAACTTAAAAGTCGACTAACAGACACTTAAGTCGACTAAATCTGTGATACAGAGAGTTGGTGTTTTCTGGTCCAGGGAAAGATTAGTCGACTAGGTTAAAAATGTAGTCGACTAGGGGGGTCTAGTCGACTGGTAATATGGCTTAGTCGACTAAAACTGTGAAATCAGAAAAGGTTAAGTTTCAGCTAAGGTGGGTTAGTCGACTGGTCCCTAGGTTAAGTCGACTAATCGTGGGAAAAACAGTGACAGAACAGATTTTCTGGTGGTTGTTCTTGATGATCTAAAAATAGGATTTTTATGGCACAAGTGTGCATGATTTGTCAACACAAGTATACAAAGGAGTTCACAAGTCTTGGTGAGTAGATATACTCACTAGGAATGGTTTGATTGAAGCTTTACGAGTCCGGGAAGAGTGTGGTCGTCAAATGGCACCTATGTGATCCTTGGCGACGAAAAGAGCTACGATTCAAGCTCCAAATCAGTTGCTTGAGCTAGAGGTGAAGATCTTGTGGTGTTCTTGGAGTTAGGGTTTGAGATGGAGAAGGAAATGGTGAAGGCTAAACTCTTGGTGAAGTGAAGAAAAGAGTAAAAGAATGTAAAGGGAAACTTATATAGGATTTGATTTTTGTAAAGGAGATGCAATTAAAGAAATTGAGAGGGGTTTATTGCAAAATAGGGGAGGGGATGGGTGTCCCTCTCCTTGGCCACTTGGCCGGCCATGGGGGAGAGAGAGAGGGGCATTAAATGGGGGTTGGTGAGGTTATGTGGAGTTGGAATTTTGGAAGAGATTTGTATTTTTGGAAAAAAAATGGGAAAAGTTTGTGGTTGTGGAGAAAGAGGAATAAAGGAAAAGGAAAAATGGAAAGAAATTCATAAGGGAAGGTATTTACTCTAACTTGAAAATTGAAAATATTGAAAACATGGATTCCTAGGTTTAGGTCATGTATGCGGAAAACATTTCGGAAAATACCGAAATCGTCCGAAATTCAAGTATCTTGGAACGACTCGTAAATTTTACCAAAAATCATAATAATATATGAAGACTAATAGTGAAATCCTTTTTAAGAAATACTTTATAGTTTTAAAACTAAAAATCCCGGAATCAGTTATCTACCGACTCCGTTGGAATTTTCATAAATTTATAAAATTCTCAGAAAAAGTATTTAAGTAGGGAATATGATTCTAAGAAATAAAGTCTAAAGGATCATCTAGAAATTCCTAACTGTTTGAGAATTAAAATTCCAGGGATCGATCAGCGACACTAGTCGACACCGGTTTTGAAGAAATTTATTTTAATTAAAGAAAAATCCAGAAAATCATATAAAATCTCTTATATTGGAAAATGATATTTGAAATTGAAATTGGTCAAATACAGGAAGTAAATCGAAAAATACGATCGAAAAGCTGAATACGCAACTAAGGACGTATTCTGGAAACGGGGGTATTACAAATTGACTGTTCAGAAATATTCTCAAAAATAGAAAATAATATTCTAAGATGCTTGGTGAAATTGAATTCAAGAAATTCAATCTGATTTTAAAATTAAAAATATTTTCAAATTAAAAATCTTAGAATCAACCGGCGACAGACGACACCAAATCCAGTCAAATTTTGATAAATTTAGAAAATTCTCTAAAACTGTATTAAGATAGAAAATGAGATTCTAAGAAGTAATATGAAAGTTATTTCTAGAAATTCAATTCCATTTAAAAATTAAAAATCTGGGAATCGGTCAGCGATTCAATAAACATCGGTTTTAGAATAATTTTGAAAATTTTAAAATATTAGAAAATAGTATCTAAAACTAAATCTGTCAAATCAGACTATTAGAAAGGTCAAATCAGGTAGTATGCTGATATCAGTTCCCTAATCCAGACCAGGACTGACTCTGAATCGGAGAATCCAGATATGATACCAAATAATATAAAAAATCACAAAATAAAAACAAATATGAGAAGAAAATTGAAACAATACGATCAAAAAATCAGGACATATATCAAGGTACGTATCTCGGGAACGGGGTGAATTTGTAATTCTTAAGGGTGTAGTTCATCTTGGTGAGAGATTCATGAGAGAAGCTTAGCCAAAATGGTTCGCTGTTCTTGGCAACCATCAAGGGCTTGTAATCTTCTCAACGTGAGGTGTAAGTAATTCTTATCGTACTTCCAAAGTTTTAATAAAGTTTATATCCCCTTCTCCTGTGGACGTACACTCGACCTATTTGATCGGTGGAACTACGTTATATTGTGTGTTGGCTTTCTATTTACTTTGGATTATTTTCTTTTTCTCTTCTTCACGTTGTCTTAGTAGAGCCTGTGGTTTATTTTCGCTGCGCTGCTGATTGGTAGTGAAAAGTGCATTTTTATCATCATATTTACCATCACATTTTCATATTTATTCATTTAATTCTGCACATTTATTAATAATTTGTAATTTATTGTGTGCAGGCCTCGAATTCTTATTTTTATAATAAATAAAGCTTAATGAAGCCCAAAAGCCCACAGTTGAAGCCCAGGTGTAAAAGTGCAAATATCAATTGTCAAAGTGCAAATACACAAAGGGCTAAAGTTGCAATTATTAAAGATGAGGGAAGGATAGAATTCTACCCAACCCTAAACTCTTGCAGGATGAGCATAAAAGTCAAAGATGAGAAGGAAATTCGTTTAAAAGAGATTGGGAGAATACAAATTCTAGATAACTTGATTTCCAAGTTATATCCATATCCCAATATTAAGAGCCAGGATCATACTTCCAGAAGCAGGCGCCCACATGGACGGACCAGGAGAAGCCACGCGCCAAAGCGCGTGGCCAGATTCCACAAAAATGCCGCAAATCCGCGGCAAAATCCAAGATTCCGCGGCAATCCGAGCTTATCCAGAGACCATTTTTCGTGGGCAACTTCATCCGGGACTCCTCTACCTTCTGCACCTATAAATACCCCCTGCAGTGCAACGTACAGGGTCGTCCAGCGTCCAGCAAAGGGCCAAAAGCTAGGGTTTAGTTTCGTTCTTTCTTCTAGTTTGTAATTAGGGTTTCTTTTTATTTTCAAGAGAGAGAGGTTTATATTGAGCGTGACACCGATGTATCTTCCTCTTCTCGGCCATTGTATTCATGAATAAAGGTAATATTTTTCTTTTGTTTATTATTCTTGTGTTTTACTTTTCCTTTTGTTTTCTATTTCTTTTTCTCTGTGATTTCTTTGTGGCTGATTGATGAACATGAAAGTGAATTCCAAACAAGTATAACTAAGCTACGTGAGAGCCAACGATAGTTCATGAAAACGTTCTCCACTTCCAAAGCTTCGCATCACTTCGTTCTTGATATGCTTGACGATATAATGTGCACAAGGACCGGGCTCGAGTTTATGATCTATGCGTTGAACGCCTCCTAAGCAAGGTAGAACATGTAAGGTTTTCACGTTTTTCTTCAACCAAACTCAAGTAAGTATTCTTTTCTTTTCTTTTCTTTTCTTTTCTTTTTGTAGATTAAATCATAACTCATCTCCATATTCTTTTTCCGACCATTGTAAATACCGCTATCTTTCTAACTTAACTAATAAAAATAAAAACTTTAGAGAAACTTGCTTAACGCTTCCATCGCAGTCCCTCCCTGAGGATCACGACCCGCATAGCCTTGCTACAGCGGATTAGAATTGAGCACCTTGCACATCTTGTTCTAAATCTAATATCTTATATTTTGTGTGCAGGAAATCTCAGTCAACAAATTGGCGCCGTTACCGGGGAGGGACGGTAAGTTTATCTCTAACAAAAATTTAATTTTTAACTAATTCTTTATTCTTTTCTGTTTGCAGGTTTGGAGAACAGGAAACAGAAACATAGCAGCAGCAGTGGACATATTGCTATTCTGTGTCTCTGCCCTCGAAGGCAGAGCACCAGAACCTACTGTTTTGCCGCGGATCCGCGGCCAGAGCCGCGGAAACGCGGCAACAGTAGAGAACTACTGATTGATATTTTTGCAGGTTGCTGCAAATTGTAAATTCTGTTTACTGCTCTGTTTATTTTGTTCTGTGATATACCTGTAAATTGCTAATAATTCAACAGTAAAAAATTGTCGTTAAAGATAAAATTGATTAGACATTTGCATATTAGGCACGTGTCTTTTCAATTCATTTATTTTACTATTGAAGAGTGCTGGAGTAAGGTACGTACGCATTGCATGTAGAATAGGACTCATCTCTTGGTTGATTATCTACTTTGAGTGAATTCTATCTATTTATCTTGTACACTTGCACTAATTCATCTTAAGGGCATAACCCATTAACAAGATAAGGTGGGGATTTCATCACCCTTCCTTAGCCCAAAAATCATATCCCAAGCACTCACTAACCCAAGCCTAACTAAAACTGAGTAGACGTTGGCCCTAGGGACACTCGGACTCAATTAGAAGATTATCCTAAGGGGGAACAGTGCTGGAAGTTGACTCTTGTCAAATCAGTGTCTAGGAAAGGGATTGAGGGCCGAAAGCCCGAAGATTGGTGGTTATTTAATTAAGGAACGTCTTTGACGGAAAACCTCCCACCACTCTTGCCCTGACCTGGCTGATAACTTGTGGTCAAAGTCTGCACCCAACCTCCTGTGGACGGTCTAACCAGTTAGGAGTCGTCTAGGTCATAGGTCTACCCTAACTTAGGTTAGAATTTTTTTTTTGTTTGTTGTGTTTGTGTTGGTGTGATATGGCATATAATAATAATTCCAATTTTAATCCATATTACACCCCTAACTATTATTCGGATATTACCAACCGGCATACCCTAACTTTGACCAATCTAGTGTGCCGGAATGGTCTTATCCGAATGAATATAACCCACACCCCCCATCTTATGACTATAATTTCCATAATAATTTCAACTCGTCACAGAGTTCATGGGGTTTCGAGTCCCCCGAGTCTAATTCTCAACCAAATTGTCCTCCATATCTATCTAGTCCACATTCTTCCCAAGATTCATACTCAGATCCACCAATTCAGAATAGAAAACCATCTATCGGGAAAACGATGAGTATGCACGAGTCCAAGCAACAACCACCATCAATCTTAGACATGATGATGCGTGAGTCCATCGACTCACAACTTCATCACGATCTCACTTCCTCTTTCCAAATCCAATTCCAAAAGAGGCTTGAAGCCATGACTCAGGCTAGATTAGCTCGCGAGCATGATTTAGATATGATGGTTCAATCTTTGTGTTCTTACAGTTCGGCAAATTCTGATATCGCTGACCACTCTCTTAGAGCCGACGAACCAAGTTGCTTTGGACAACAAGATTCTATTTCAGTGCCATCATCTGAACTTGCCGAAACTCCAATTCTTGATAATTTGGCAAGATTTTCCTTTCCTGAAATAGAACTTGAGCATGAATATGATCATGATCTCCCACTTGATGATTCAATTTTATTTCCTGATCCAATAATGACTCCAGTGTCTCCACCTGATTTCACTTCTCCTGAGTCAACATTGGATCCTATTCCAATTCATTATGAAATTGAATCACCCATTTTAGATGATCATATTGAACTTGACCTAGATTCTCACAATCTCTTTACTTCTGAAACTGATTGTACAATTCTGACGGAAGATGTTGACCTAGTTTTGAAGAATTGTATGGCGATAAGCTAGAATTCCTTAATATTGGAAGTAAAGAGATATCACCCATATTAGGTCACATTCCATTGTGGGAAGAAGATTGTGGACTTGAGTTTCAATTTCTTGACTTGGACCCACTTCTTGAACCATGCCCGACTCCTGAGCCCTTACTTGATTTGAGCATTTTCCCTGAGTCGGTATTCGTTCCCGCACCTATATTATCCAAGTCAATAATTCCATCTTTTCATACTCCATTTTGGGACAAGGAGGTTGAGACAATTAACTCTGAAATTTATTATGAAATTTGGAAATTTGATGGGGTGGAAATACTAAAAAATGATTATATATATATTTTAGTGGGTTATGTAAGGAAAATTTCTGGTGGGTTCCACTAAATTATTTGTTATCTTGATTGGGCCGCATTTCGTGGACCAATTAGACCACCTCCGGAACCACCACCCTAAGGTAACTTCCGCCTTCCCTTGTTCTGTTTCATGCATATATGCATTCATTCATACATTGAGGACAATGCATGAGATAAGTGTGGGGGTGGGCTTTACTAACATACTAACACTAACAAAATTTGCTAAAAAAAAAAAAAAAAATTAAAAAAAAATTGTTATAAAAGGACAGTATTTTGACTTATTTTTTTTGAAAGAAACCTAAGTTAGTTTTAAGGATTAGGAAAATCATGATTAGGATTTCTAAAAACTTGGTCAAAATAAATAAATTGTTGAATTTTTAAGTATAGGAGGAGAAATTGAATAAGTAGTTAGTCTTAATTTTTACCTTAATGAAATGTGCATACCAAATGCATATCTAGGATTCTAAGATAAAGACCTTGTGCCTCATATATATAAAAAAAAAAAAAATCACCAATTAAGCTGATACATGTGCCTCAAGAAGCATAAGTATTCATGCCTAAAGGTGAGTAAATAAAATAAAGTCCTTAGTTTTGGGGCCTATTTCACTCGAATTTGAGTCCGCGGGGTGTTTTCTCACCTGGTGCCCTAAAGCCAACTGGTTTGGGAGTCATCGACTTTAAGTTCGTTACATGGGTGGATTAGAAAGCCTAAGGAAATTAAGGAAAAATTACTTATATATGTATTAACACATCTAATAGTCAATTAGTTAGGTATGAGGGCCTCAAGAAGCCTTAATGCTTATACGAAAGAAAATTAGATGCGTTATACATATTAAAAAAAAAAGAAAAAAAAAAGAAAAAAAATATATATATAGAGGCATGAGAGTCCAAGTTAAGGAATTCCTAGTATAAATTCATAAGGATGCATATGATTTTTGGTAACGAGAAAGACTATATTAGAAGTTCAATTTTGACCCTTACCTAAAATGAAAACAATTTACTTTATAAAGACTAAGTCTAAGAATGAATAAAAATGAGGATCCTAAAACTTATAGACTATTTAGTCTCTTCAATAATAATTCAAATATTTTCTTTTTATGAATTTTGTGGGTGCAATCCGCTGAAAACCCTCACGAGACAACACTCGTCCTCTAGGGTAACCTAGAGGTTTAACGGCTTATTGCACATGCTAAGTGCAATCGTGATTCCTACGAAAGTGAGTTAGGTTAGATTAACTTTTCATTTCTTTTTCTTTTTCTTTGTTTTTACTCGAGGACGAGCAAAAAGATAAGTGTGGGGGTGTGATTGGTAGTGAAAAGTGCATTTTTATCATCATATTTACCATCACATTTTCATATTTATTCATTTAATTCTGCACATTTATTAATAATTTGTAATTTATTGTGTGCAGGCCTCGAATTCTTATTTTATAATAAATAAAGCTTAATGAAGCCCAAAAGCCCACAGTTGAAGCCCAGGTGTAAAAGTGCAAATATCAATTGTCAAAGTGCAAATACACAAAGGGCTAAAGTTGCAATTATTAAAGATGAGGGAAGGATAGAATTTTACCCAACCCTAAACTCTTGCAGGATGAGCATAAAAGCCAAAGATGAGAAGGAAATTCGTTTAAAAGAGATTGGGAGAATACAAATTCTAGATAACTTGATTTCCAAGTTATATCCATATCCCAATATTAAGAGCCAGGATCATACTTCCAGAAGTAGGCGCCCACATGGACGGACCAGGAGAAGCCACGCGCCAAAGCGCGTGGCCAGATTCCACAAAAATGCCGCAAATCTGCGGCAAAATCCAAGATTCCGCGGCAATCCGAGCTTATCCAGAGACCATTTTTCGTGGGCAACTTCATCCGAGACTCCTCTACCTTCTGCACCTATAAATACCCCTGCAGTGCAACGTACAGGGTCGTCCAGCGTCCAGCAAAGGGCCAAAAGCTAGGGTTTAGTTTCGTTCTTTCTTCTAGTTTGTAATTAGGGTTTCTTTTATTTTCAAGAGAGAGAGGTTTATATTGAGCGTGACACCGATGTATCTTCCTCTTCTCGGCCATTGTATTCATGAATAAAGGTAATATTTTTCTTTTGTTTATTATTTTGTGTTTTACTTTTCCTTTTGTTTTCTATTTCTTTTTCTCTGTGATTTCTTTGTGGCTGATTGATGAACATGCAAGTGAATTCCAAACAAGTATAACTAAGTACGTGAGAGCCAACGATAGTTCATGAAAACGTTCTCCACTTCCAAAGCTTCGCATCACTTCGTTCTTGATATGCTTGACGATATAATGTGCACAAGGACAAGGCTCGAGTTTATGATCTATGCGTTGAACGCCTCCTAAGCAAGGTAGAACATGTAAGGTTTTCACGTTTTTCTTCAACCAAACTCAAGTAAGTATTCTTTTCTTTTCTTTTCTTTTCTTTTCTTTTGTAGATTAAATCATAACTCATCTCCATATTCTTTTTTCGACCATTGTAAATACCGCTATCTTTCTAACTTAACTAATAAAAATAAAAACTTTAGAGAAACTTGCTTAACGCTTCCATCGCAGTCCCTCCCTGAGGATCACGACCGCATAGCCTTGCTACAGCGGATTAGAATTGAGCACCTTGCACATCTTGTTCTAAATCTAATATCTTATATTTTGTGTGCAGGAAATCTCAGTCAGCTGCCCCAGTCGATCCGGTCGTAGAGGGCGTCCTCCTCTGAAATCACAATAATTGGTATTAGAGTATACAGATTGTTTTCCCAACATTAACCGACCAGGCTTACTAAGGGAGAACCCGCGGGGAACAAAAAGAGTTTTGCTATTTAGATAATTTGTTATACAAGGGAGGGTTCAAATAAAGAATGTCACAGAGGCCAATCTAATACACAGTCGCGTGTGCAATGCACGAGCATAAAGTGTGTGTGTGTGTGTGTGTGTGTGTGTGTGTGTGTGTGTGTGTGTGTGTGTATATATATATATATATATATATATATATATATATATATATATATATATATATATATATATATATATATATGTGAGAAAAATGTATATCAGCCTGCAGCTGAGAGACTCTCTCAGCCTGCGGTGACGTGGCTCAATATTTGTCACCGCAGTAAATTGCGGCCCGCTTATAGGAAGAAGTTAAATTACTAAATACCCCTTATGAAAAGTTATTCTTTCGGTAACTTTCGTTATTGTTTATTATTATTTCTCCACAATACAATTTTTTGACCGCTCGTTGTCAGATTTAGAAAAATAAAAAATTTAGACCAATGATTATTTAAAAATTATAAGAGAATAAAAAACAAATAATTTTTAAAACACTGCCACCAAGGTCGCAGTCATCTACAATATAAATGTAAAAAAACTGCGACCCGAGAAGACACATCGACCAAGGTCGCAGTCATCTACAATACAATGTAAAAAACTACGACCCGGTTCGACACTGCGACCAAGGTCACAGTCATCTACAGTGTACACTGCAAACATAACAAACTGCGACTAGGGGAATTAAAAAACAGATGACGTTAAATACACTGCGACCATGGTAGTATGACACTACAACGAATATTGAAACAACTGCAACCCGGACGACACAGCGACCAAGGTCGCAGTCATCTACAATACAAATGTAAAAAAACTGCGACCCGGGACGACACAGCGACCAAGGTCGCAGTCATCTACAATACAAATGTAAAAAACTGCGACCCGGTTCGACACTGCGACCAGGTCTGTAAATTTATAATTTTTAAACAAAATTTTTTAAACAAAATGATCAGGTGAAATTTAGATCTGTAAATTTTTTTTGAAAGGACATGTTTTTACATAAGGTAAAAAGTTGTGAGGGTATTTTCGGAAAATACAATGTTGACATGACTGACATTAAATTAGGCGGGATTTTTAAAGTTTTTGTCCGCCAAAATTTATGACAGATTTGTGGCTCTGATGTTGCCACGTCCCGCCAGCTGAGAGAGTTCTCTCAGCTGCCGACGGAGGTACAGTAACCCCTATATATATATATATATATATATATATATATATATATATATATATATATATATATATATATATATATATATATATATATTATATATATATATATATATATATATGGGGTTACTGTACCTCAGCCTGCAGGCTGAGATAGTTTCTCAGCCGGCGGGACGTGGCTGAATATATGCCACACATCGGCCGCAGTGTGTTGGCGCCAAAAAAATCAAAAAAATCCCGCCTAAACAATCGTGAAACAAATTGACCAAAATACCTTTTTAATTCTAAACTGGAATAAAGTCATGAACAAACAAAATTTCAGTTGAATATATCTACAGTTATAAAATTCGTAATTTTAATACATCCAAAATATAATTAAAAAAAATTGGATCAATATAACGTAAAATAAGCAGAAGCATTGAAAATTTAAAAAACATGCCATGGTCGCAGACTTAATACAATATAACAACTGCGACACAGTCGCAGTCACTAATCGCACTCATAGTATAACAAAACGATTTTATGCGACCTAATACAATATAATTTCAATTTTATATGACAACTGCGACACAGTCGCAATCATTAGTCGCAGTCATTGTATAACAAAACTTCTTTATATAACGTCTGCGACCCTAGTCGCATTCTATCGTACAATAATGCGACCTCCTTCAGTACTGCGACCAAAGTCGCAATCTTCTTTCCCATGCCTTATGTAAAAGATTTTTAATATGCGACTAGGGTGGATTAGCCATGCGACCCTGAGATCAATTCGCGTATATCAAATCTTATAAAAATTACTATATTAATTACACTGAATTAAATGAAGTAATTAATATTCTTTCTACAGTGATACAACAACAGTCTAGAAAAAAAGAGATGCACTAATGTTAATCTCGAGAAAGGAAAGATGTGCACCATACGTAATCTAAAGATATAGGCAAACAATTCTATAAAAAGTTAATTTGTACTTCGGATTCTCCCGCAATAAATCTTCAATTAAATATATATTTTTTACCACTTCTTACCATACTCAACCATCACCTGTAACAATTATTATTACTATTCATGTTCTTCCACAATATTCACCTTTATATAATGCTTGTTACTAATATATATCTCATACCTAAAAACTATATTTTGCTCTTCCTTTTCAATTTGATTTCAAAAACTTTCAAAAAAAAATTCATTCTTGAATCATGTCTTCCCCATCTTCTTCCTCTGAATACTTAGATTTTAACTTCAATCGTTCCCCCACCGGTCCTTTGTCTTCAGAATATTCTAGTGAATCTGATACCAGTCTGGACTTCACTCCTTTTGACTATCTCACTACATCAAATAATGTATTAACTGATCCTCCTATTCATGATGATAATGAAGTTTTCATGTGGGTTAGTGAAGAAGACATTATTCCTCTGCCACTTGACGGAGACATGCTTGATGAAAGCATGTCCTCTGATGCTGTAGGCTCGCTTCCTATCAACGGGTCAGACGAAGAGCTTGAAAGAGACGATCCATTCTGGAGAGTCATCGGTGAAACAAAAAAAACCTCAAAAACAGCAAGATGATGAGGAAATAAGTGATGAAGAGGAAGAGTAGAAGAATGAAGACGATGAATCTGCTTATGATGGGGATAATGATGAGGATTAGGATTTCCTGATCTTCTGATATTCAATTATATTTTGTCTTCTTTTAAAAGCTTTTAATTCTATTTTTTGTAAGGTCTCTTTCTCACTATATTAACTTATAAGCTCTTTTAATTACATATCCAAACTGCGACTGCTGCTCTTAAACACTGCGACCATAGTCGCAATCCTACTACTGATGCAATTTATGGTCGCAGTTAATCATTTATCAGTTCCCAATGCGACTATGGTCGCAATAATGTACTGTTTTGGAGTTCAAAGTAATTTAAAGTTATAGTGTATTAACTTTTAAACTGTTTTGGATAACTGAACAGTCACCTAGGAAGTATACACAATTTTTGGGAAAAGGTAGAAAATAAGTTTGGGAGATATTCACGTGGTTTGAGAGCTGAAACCCTTTGGAATTCCGGGATTAAAAATATATAAAGGGTCATCAGCAAAAGGATTACAAACATACTAAATTATTTTTGCTCAAACACGTTACTCTCACTGTTCGGTCAATAGACTCAAAAAAATGTCTTCTCCACCGTCTTCACCGGAAAGAAGCCAATCATCTAATGATGATTGGATGTATAGTTCTGAACCGATGCCTCGCTACGGGTCAGAATCTGAGCTTGATACAGACGACCCGTTCTGGGACTTCATTGGTGAACCAAAACACAAACATGAAGAGGAAGAAAGCGAAGATGAGACTGTCGCTGAAGAGGAGGAAGAGACGGAAAGCGATACAGAAGACGAAAGCATGACTCTTGACGACGAATCTGATTACGATGGTGATGACGAGGATTAGAAGTTTAAAAAATTGTATTTTGTTTTTTTTAAATATATATAAATCAGTTTTCTAAGGTTAATTGTGTGAATTACATTTTTACTACTATGTCTTGGTTGAAATGCTGTACAATTGTTACAAACCTTCATTTTAAATATTTACGCTAAACGAATATACTGCGACCATGGACGCAGTTAATAATTATATTACTTCACCCGTATAAATTTTTAAAATGAAAGGTTGCGACTTTGGTCGCAGTTGCAGGACGCAGATTTAATAAATAAACTGCGACCTTGGTCGCAGTTGCTGGTCTTTAGTCTTAATCAACAACAACACTGCTACCTTGGTCGCAGTTGCTAACCGTAGTCTTAATAAAATACAAAACGACCTTGGTCGCAGTTGCTGGTTTTTGGACTTAATAAAATACACTGCGACCTTGGTCGCAATCTCTGGTCTTTATTTTTAATCAACAACAACACTGCGACCTTGGTCGCAGTTGCTGGCCGCAGTCTTAAAAAATAATCTGCGACCTTGGTCGTAGCTGCTGGTCTTTAGTCTTAATCAACAACAACACTGCGACGAGGTGACACGTCACCGCAGAAGTTACTTAGTCGCAGTCTTTGGTCAAAGTGTCGACCCTGGTCGCAGTTGTTTCTGTTTGCAATGTAGTCTTATGCGACCTGGTCGCAAGTGTCGTCTCTGGTCTAAGTTGTTTTGTTTGCAATGCATGACTGCGACCAACGTCGTAGTTTATTAAAAAACAAATATGATTTTTATTTATGTCCAGGCATTTATCTCCAGGCATGTGAAAATGATACAAAACGCTCTCTTATATAATAAGATTGAGTGTTACAATACAGCAGTACAAAGAAGACTAAACATCAAAAGACGCTCTCTTATACAATAAGATTGAGTGTTACAATACAGCAGTACAAAGAAGACTAAACATCAAAAGAGCCCTTGTTGACTAAGAGCAGTGGTGTTATTGAGGTCTGGTGGCAGCAGAATCCTCCGATTCCACCTGACCCTCCAAAGTGGCGGGATACGATCCTTCGTTGATGAACATCTCTTCCACCAGAAGGTTATCCAGTGAGCATGGAATTTCTCGATGTCACTTCTGGAGTAAGAGAGGGAGAGTGAGACCTCACAAGGTATGCTACCCACCACTATATCCACCACATCCCCGCCGCCATACCCACTCTGACCATCCCGTACCAGCAAGCTTGACTGGTGCATCATGTCCGAGGAGATCTTGGTGAGGGTTAAGTCCTCGTCAGGGATCATGACTTCTTCCCTTGTGAACGACGAGGACCATGACTTCTTCCCTTGTGGACGATGAGGTCTATGACTTCTTCCCTTGTGGACGAACATCGATCAAGTTCGTCCATAGGGTCATCTTCATCCATGGAGGCAGGCCCCTGTTAGAGACTCTGAAGAAGGCGAAAATTCTCAAAGCAATTGCTCTCGAAATAAAACAGTCTAATTATGGGCTGTTAGAGGGAGAGGGTGAGCCCTATTTATAGGCAGCCCATAATAACCATAATTAATGGTTCATTAATCAGAACCGTCGGCTTTAATGGTCTCCAACCGCCAGCGCCGGTTTGGCATTAAAAGACATTAACGCCTAAACCCAATGAAGAGCCGACGCGTAGACAACGGAGACTTGACATTTAAAGATCTCATAAAATCTTTATGACAGGCCGCGTCTCTCGGAGTGACTCCAAGTCGCGTCCCCTTAGCAAACTTTTCATTTATCATTTAGATTCAAAAAATAACTTAATCCAAAACAACACTTAATAAAACAACACTGCGACCTAAGTCGCAGTCCATGTAATGCAACCCTAGATTGCAGTTGCTGGCCATCTTTATCAATAACAACACTGCGACCTTGGTCGCAAATAACCATGTACACTGCGACCAAAAGTCTCTGACTAAGGTCGCAGTTTAAATGTACACAGCGACCAAAGTCTCTGACTAAGGTCGCAGTTTAAATTAAACTATAAAGTAGAATTTTATCGCAGGCTGAAAAAATTGATCTGAAAAGATTTTATATTTTCAGAAAAAATTTTATCGCAGGTTGAAAAGTAGAAACTAGATCTTTCATAAAAGAGGTAAGGAAATAGGTCGAAAAGTAATTTATATACAATAACCTAAATCCTATAAAGAGCGGCAAAAAAAGGGGAAAAATAATAATAAACAATAAGGAAAGTTATCGAAAATGGGGTATTTGGTAATTTAACTTTTTCCTAAAAGCGGGCCACAAGTCAGTGAGGTAACAAATTGAGCCACGTCACCGCAGGCTGACAAAGTACTCTCAGCCGCAGGCTGATATACATTTCTCTCTCTCTCTCTCTCTCTCTCTCTCTCTCTCTATATATATATATATATATATATATATATATATATATATATATATATATATGGAAAAAGTGCTCCTAGTAGGTCTCCTTAGATTATAATCTAAAGAGGAGGTCTAAAATACCACCATGGAACATCTCTAAGGATGATCCACTCCATTCATTTTGATCTACAAATCCTAAATGATTGTGTATAAAAAATCATGCGCTTTTGATACTTTTTACCCATGTATCAAATGGTTACAAAATGAACGGTTTTTCAACAATAGAACAAATGACACTGTTTGATCGATGGGTAAAAAAAGTTCAAATTGCGTGATTTTTTATATATAAGATGTTTAGGACATGAAAAGCATGATAAATGGAGTGGATCATTCATGTGAATGATACATGGTGAGTTTTAGGCCTCCTCCTTAGATTGTAATCTAAAGAGACCTACTAGGAGCACTTGACCCTATATATAATATATATATATATATATATATATATATATATATATATATATATATATAGCCTTATATGCAATGCATGGGTGAAATAAACTTGAAACCTGTGTTTGCACGCAGGTTTGTATATTTGATAGGGACAGGGAGCCTAAGTTGTCATTATATTTTCACTTTGATTTCACTTGAGTAACAATCCCATCTTCACAAATAATTGAACACATCGGATTGTGTACCAGTTAACTCGATCTTCAAAATCCAAGATGAATTTTATTGCCAATTAATATTTGAAATTCACCATGGGGAAAAGTACATTAATAATTTCGAGATATTTGTTTAATTCTGCAGAAACAAAGGTTCTTTTTTTTGTGCAGGATTTAAAAAAAACCAATTCTGTTATTCTCCAAAAAAAAAAAAAAAAAAAAAAAAAACAATTCTGTCTAAAACTGATGAAATTAATACAAGCATCTGAAATTCCAACAGAATCCAAAGTTGAGGTGGATCTGTGAATCAAGAACACTGTTCTTGGAAATTAACATAAATATTGGTGGTAAGTTAAAAAAATTAAGAACAAACAAGAAAAGCATGCCCCACTTAATCAAAGATTTGGGGGGAGGGTGGAAGAGAAATCGTGTCCAAATCAGCCATTGAATTCAAGAAACCCAATGAAATATTCGACAAATCATTTAATCATGTATATGCAACAATGAGGACTCATATACTGAATTTTCGTTATTACACGTAAAAGATTTGAATCCAAAAAACATGGAATCAGAAGTTAAGCTCTATATTAATCATTTATGATGTAAAATGTACTACTTGACAGTCAAACTGTTTCAAGATCGTCATCAAATCAATGAAACTGAAATTGAGAGAAGAGTCTTCACAATCTCCAAAGAATTGAGAAAAAGAGAACAATTTCAATTCATTTTGTAGTTCTTATGCATTCGTGATGACCAGCAGCCCTGCTCGTGTGCTGAACCTCCACTGCAGAAAATTGAAGGAGCCGCTCAGTCGAACAATGCTTCCGACGACTCACTGTTGACATTGCTTGGAACAGCAGCAGCAGGAGCACCACTGGGTGCAGCTTCTTGATCTTCTTGTTGTCTTGTGGACGTAGGCCTGCTCATTGCCCACATCTCTCGCCTTAGAATCTCCCATATGGCGGTTCATCGTCGTCGTCATCGTCATCACCTTGACCATCATCCCCCGGCAGCAAGCAGCGACAGAAAATCCCTGATCATAATTAATATATATCAAGAAATAAATTAATCACAGTCCCAAGAACTAAGACACGAAGAGATTAATTATCTTCACGTTAAAAAGAACGTACCAAAGATGCCAGTGTATTTGACCCACCAAGGGATCGGATTGCCCCCGTCAGTCGTCGGCAGAGACTGTCGGAGAAATGGTGGCAGTTGTTGGTGAAGAGGTTGTAGGATTCTGCAGTGTACTCTGCACTGTTCCTCAGCTGCTGAACTGTCTCATGAACTCGAGCCTGGTCCAGTTGGGTGCGGCCGATGAGAATCGAGTGGCGCAGGCCGCCCATGAGACCGGAATGCGTCCGTCGTGCATTCATCGAGGGTGTGTCTATGACGCCGCCCTGCTCCACAAACATGTACTCGTGCCCCAGGACTGCATGCAATCAAGAAAAGCAACGCATATTCATCAAGACATGCATGGATCCTAATTAGTACTAATTACAACCCTTAATTATTAATCTATATTTTCCTTGATTATATATGCATTTAATTAATGAGATCAAGAACAAGAGAACACAAATAGTCGTTGCAGTTAATTTACGAACCTTGGACGCAGGAGAGGGTGGAGCCCAAACCAAGCCAGCGGAGGTAGGGGCCAGCGTTGACGTCGTAAACGTTGAGGTAGACGAGAGAGGGGTCTTCTTCGCTGCAGCGGTGATGGATTGAAGCTGAGGAGGTCGCTGCCATCGTGGATTGATTAAAGTAGAAGGAAGAAAGAAAGCGAATAAAGAAGAAGATGAAGTTAACGAGGTGATTAAAGGAAAGATGTGGGATCAGCGTTTCTTGAAATTCAAGCTAGAAATCGAGATCGAGTAGAATGAATTGTGGGATGGCTGGGCTGCTAGATTCTGCAGTGAATATTTATAGAGAATAATTAAGAAATAAACCGGAGAAATTTCTTAAACTGACACGCGGCACTGGATTGATTCCTGATGCTCCGCAGTTGAAATACACTAGAACCCCTTTAAATTATATTTTTGGGACTCACTCTTGAGTATTAATTTAGAGGGGTTATTAATTTGAAAGATTTTATCTAGTAAATTGTTATTTATCTTAGAAAATGTGTTTGTTAATGTTTTATGTCATTCAAACATCTTTAACGGCTTTATAGTATTTAGTCTTTTTAAAATTCTCACTTTAATTAGTAAAATCCTTAAAAATCTCATTGCAAATATATCATCTACTTAGTGAATTAGAACAACAAATTTATAGCTTCTGTATAAAAAAACTTATGGATGACAATCATCTACTTAACCATCCGGTAAAAGACGAAGTGTGTTACACTCCAACTCCAGCTGAAGATGATATCACCAATAATATCACAAGGCATAATAATGATGGTGTGGTTGAGATAGATTATGACGACGGCGATAGTCATGAGGTAACTAAAATCTCTACAAGTAAGGCTGCTGAAATGCTAAATTTAGTTGAAACTTTTTGTCTACAACAAAAGTGATCACAATAACTTCCTGAGGACAATTCAAAAGATGAAACATGAAGTCAAAAATATCAAATATGGTAGCCTTATGCAAACTAACATCTTGAGGTACTTTTCTAGTTTTTGAATATTGTATGTAATTTATTTTATACTTTTATGAAATTATTAATTTATGCGACAATCAGGACCAAAATTTTACACTAGGTTTCAAAAGAAATTATTATTATTACAATAGAGGGGTTTATTAATTTTTTACGCGGCCCGAGTCGGGACCGAAATTTTTATAATTTAAAGAGGTTATTAATTTAGAAGAGATTAATTTATAGGGGTTCAACTGTACTATGACTTGTTGGTACAATTTAAGTCGGTACGGTTTGGCTCGGATCTGGGTTTATGGACATAAGGAGTTAAATTAGGTCAGAAAGGGGTAGGATCGAGCGGATCGAACAAGTCCATGCCCGATGTTTAATGTAAATATATCATACGGGAAAAGATATATAGTTCAATTACTTCCTTATTATCCTAATTTTAAAACTAACTTTCTTTTTGTTACCCATGCACCAAATGATTATGGAAGTTATTGGAATTAATAATTTAATTTTGTTCAATCAATCAAAAGAGAAACTGAATTGTGTAAGTTGTATTGATAAGGACAATTCCCGAATATATAGCAACTATAATTACATAATAAGAAAATTTACAATTAGTATCATATTCCTAATCCAAATACTATTCCTTAACACCCCTCGCAAACTCATGGCGGATTAAAAAAAATTTAGTTGAAGAAAAGGAAAAGGAAAAGAAAATCTCAAAATATCAGCAAAATAAACTCTAAAATTGATGTCGAACCACATAGCACTCTTCGAAGACGAATGAGCAGAACTTGCATTCTGAACACCCCTTCACAAGCTCACGATGGATGAGAGTTTGGATAAGAGTAGACGACGAGGAAAAGGGGTTAGATGATTGAGATTTGAGAACATTTTTTTTTCTAAATAAGGAGAAGAAGAGATGGATTTCGATCGATGACAGAGCACTTTTGAAAGTTAGATTTTTTTTCGCTTGCCAAGACAGACTTTGAATCTATAAGTCTCTTTAAAATATACAAGGCAGACTCCAAAATCCATGGTGTCTCTTTTGCTGAAGCTAGGCGGACATTGAAATAATTGAAAAAAGAGATTGTGATATCATGATAAGAATAGAACTGGAGAAAGAAACATTCAAGAAAAAGAACTTGCAACCAAGGTAGATGTAGAGTGAAATCCGGAATAAACATCGTCTTCAAAAGTGGACAAGAATGATGAAAGATGCTTTATAATTCTTAAACTTAGTAGAAGAAGAGATTTTAATATCCTCAAACTCAGTATAAAATGAGATTTTAGGAGACCCCCAAACTGAATAAAAAAGAGAAGATTGGTCAGAAGAGAGGCGTTGTAAGCTACGAGTGTCGAATAAAGAAGAAGAAAGTTGTCGCTGAGACTTGACTCAGTGGTAAAAGGGTTGGGTCAGAAAATGGGAGGTTCCAGGTTCAAGATCAGTTTACAACCTCTATTCAGACAAAAAAGAAAAAGAAGAAGTCAGGATTAAGGAATGAAGAAAGATTCTGTAACCTCTCGGTTTTAGATATATATGACACCATATTAGTACTAGATATAGCGTACAAAGTTGATTTAACTTTTCTGTAAGTCAGATTGAATTGGTTTTAGTTTTAGATATCATTTCTCAATATTTTAGATTTTTCAGGATTTTTAAAATTTTTCTGAATTATTTTGGAAAACCTCCGCATTCGGTGTCGACCGATACCGATAATTGACTTCATGATTTTTAATTTAAAAGCAGAGTTGAGTTTCTAAAATTTGCTTCCATATTATTCTTTAGAGTCATATATTTTAGTGCATTTTGGGAATTTTTTGAATCAATCAAAATTTGGACGAGCCGGTTTTGACCAGTATCGTTGTTACATTCCAAAATTCTTAATTTGTAACCAAACTTAATTTTTGAATATGATTTCATATTCCTCCTCAGTTGGTATTCTCTATTTTATAAAATTTTTGGCTAGCGTTCTGAAATAGTTAAATTGTTAACCTAATTAAATAATATTAAATAAATAATATTAAACTCATTCTTTCTTTCCTTCTTCCCCAATCCACCGCCTCATCCACCGACTCATCCACTGACCTCTCTCTCTCTTCCCCCCTTCCCCTCATATTTATCTCATTCTCATCTCATTATTTCTCTCTCTAAAATCTCTCTTTCTCTAATTCATTTCACTCTCTCACTTAACTCAATTAACTCCTCTTTAATTCCCTCTTTAATTTTTCCTCTCCTCTAACCCATTCATAGCAGCCCTCTCCAACCGCCGCCACCCCTCTCCTCTGGCAACCCAAGTCGATGGCCAAACTTGTTGGCCCAAAGACCATTAGCCCTAGTTTGATGATAACAAAGCTATGTAGGTATGTTTTAACAATCTTGTTTAGCAAAGTTTCAGGTTAACTCTTTGTTGTATTTCGGCTCCATCACAAGACTCACACATTTCGAAGCTAAGAACATATAGATCCCAGAGCCTAAGCACATAGAAGAGCTCAAGGATAATATTGCAAGAGAAATTATATCAAGATTTATATTTTTGCTTTTGCATTTTAGATAGGATTTATAGTTGTTTGTTAAAACCAAGATGATAAAGGTGATAGCTCTTTTGGGATTGACACACACACATCTTTCATATTCCTAATGTGTTTTAAAAAGAGTTCAAAGACTATTCTCTTTGTCGCTTCAAGATCGAGTTTCGAAAAAGTCAGTTTTCGATTTAGAAAAGTTTTTTACAAAATATAGTTCTAACTTTGTTTGTATTGATCCATGATCACACACTGGACCTATCAAGCCCTAGGACTCTATTTGTATAAAGATTAAAGTTATTTTGTGGGAAAAGATTGGTTTAAAAAAGATCTCCCATAATAAGTTTTGGCCAAGACGATCGACCGACCAGTCGACTATAGGCAGAGCAGAATTGCTCTATCGATTGACCGAGCGGTCGACCGACATTCACCAAAATGCATTGTGTGCACTTCGGTCGACCGTGCGGTCGACCGACTGGCAGAGCTTTGCTCTCTGTTGGGTCTGGTCGACCGACAGAGAGCTTTGCTCTCTGGCTGGAAAAAATGGTCGACGCTATCCCTAACGCGGTCGACCGGCAGAAGATTTTCCTTCTGTTTTCCCAACGACTATATTCTATTTTTATTTTTCTTGGTCTTTCCCAACGGTTCTTTTAGATTTTCTCCTCATGTTTTTCCCTATAAATAGTGGGACTATAGAAAAACCCTTAAACAAGCTTGAAGAAGTTTTGAACAAGTTTTTATTAGTTTATAAAAAGATTTAATCAAATTTAGTCTTTTTCTTAAAAGATTTTCTTTTGAGCCAAATTTCACATTCTTAATTTTAGCTTGACCCTTCCTTCTACATCTTTACAAGCTATTTACACTACACAATCTCAAAGAGTTTCAATTCCTCATTTTGGATATAGGATTGTGCTTATGGGTCTTTTATAATCAAGTGAAGATCACTTATTTTCATCTATTGTGAAGTTGTAGAGGTTGCGGTCTTAACTGAGCTAGTGAGCTCCATTGTTGGTGTTGCGGCACCGCAAGAGAGGACTCGTGAATCCACTGAGTTCTAGTGAGAACTTGTAATGGTTGACGATCTAGTGAGATTGGGTATATTGAAATTCCTTCATAGTGTTGAAGGCGAGGCGTTAGAGAAGTGGCTCGAACCTTGAAAATATCATCGTGTTTGCAATTGCTTACTCTTTCTCTCTTCACTCTACTCTCTCTTCACTTACTTGCACACTTGTATTATTTACTTAAATGCAGGTTTTCTTGTATTGTGATGTATTTGCTAGGTTGATAGCAAGTCAATTTTAATCCGCATTATTTGCCATTTAGTATTGCCATCACCTATTCACCATCTCTAGATGATTTACAATTGGTATCAGAGCCTAACCCTAGTTTTGGTTTAACCACCTTAGGGAGATCTTTTCATTTGGCTATATTCATTTGTTGCATTTACTATTTGTTTGTGCACTTATATTTGTTTTCATGGCATCACACGACTTCTAGTATCAAGTCCCCACCCAAATTGATAGGTTGAACTTTCCCATTTGGAAAGTCAAGATGAACCTCTTTCTCAAGTCTTAGGGGTTAAAGAAGCTAAGGCCATAATCAAGAAATTCATTGAAACTATATGTGATGAGGATACATGGTTTGAAGCAACTGCTAAGGACTATGAGGGCAATACTAAAGCCCAATATGCACTTACACAAGCACTAAATGATGATGATCTTTTCATTAATTAATTACAAATTCGCTTATGAGGTTTGAAATGATCTAATCATTACTTATGAGGGGACGCGTAAGTCAAGAGATCTAAAATTGATTTGCTTCTTTCTCAATATGAGAATTTTTATATGCTTGAAATGAATCTATAGATGAGATGTTTACTCGGTTCACCAAGATTATTAATGATTTATCTTCTTTAGGTGACACCATTGATAATAACCAAAAGATTCGGAAGGTTATTAGAGTGCTCCCTAAAGCTTGGGAAGTCAAGGCGACAACCCTTAAAGAGCTCAACAATAGAGAGAAGAAGGACTTCTCTGGCTTCATTGAAAATCTCAAAACCTATAAGATGGAATGAAGGTGAAAGAAGAAAGTGAGACTCCAAGAAGAAAGCGATAGCTTTCAAAGCTACTCCCTAATCCTTTGTTTAAGAAAGATGGTCGAAAGATGGTGATGAGGACTTACCATGCTCATTAGGAAAGTGGGCAAGATGTTTATAAGAAGGGAAGACAAATCAACTTACAAAGAGGAAGACATCAAGGAAGATTTGAAAAGAAAAAAGAGGAGATAGGTCCTTGCAATCATTGCAAGAAGACGGGCCATCTAATTACAGATTGTCCTCACTTCAAACCACTACCTCCAAGAACGTGCATAAGAAAAAGAAGGCGATGGTAGTCACTTGGGTCGAAAACGGATTCTGAAGAGGAGATTGATGCCGCATATGCTTGCTTCATGGCAAACGGAGAGGAGACATCCATGGTATTTCGAAGCCTCTTTAGAAGATGATGATTTAATTATGGATAAACTTGCTCAATTTTTTAAAGAATTCAAAATAGATATGAAATTTCTCTTGCACAAAATAAAAAATTGAAAAAGAAAAATGACTTTTAAAGAATAATCTAGAAATTGTTTTTAAAGAGAAAATAATTTATCTATTTCTTTTGAGAAAATGAAAAAGAATTTTGATAAATACAAACTTGTTGTAAGGGTAAAAACCCTAATATTACTTTTAACAAGATGAATTTTTAGATATCCAAAAACGTATTGATGTTT
>JAVJIF010011758.1:0-128723 GCA_038442645.1 Agave tequilana | reverse complement strand
GGAAGTGGCCGGAGATGGGTGCCAAAGCCCCAAGCCCAACCAATGGTGGTGCAAGTGTAGTTGAAATGGTGAAAATGGAGTTTTGGAAACGAGGCTTCGGAGAACGAAGCTATAGCTCGTTGGAAAGAGTATGACGAGGAGAAGAAGATGGTGTGTTTGGTGGTGATCAGGTGGTGTAGATGGTGGTGGAAATGGTGGTGAAGCTTTGGAGCATAATGGGTTTCTGGTGGAAAAAAAGGAAGAAGAAGGTGGTGAAGTTGTTGTGTTGTTGTTGTAATGGAGGAGGAGATGGAGGAGAGAAAGGTGGTGGAATTGGTGGTGGAGAAGATGGAGGAGGTGGAGAAGATGGCCGGCCAAAGGGAGGGCAAGATGGCTCTTTGGGCTGCTGCCGCTTGCTGGAAGTGGAGAAGGAAAGAAAAAAATGAAAGAGAGAGAAGAAGGGGATGGGTATATATAAGGGAGATGGGATATTTACAAGTTTGCCATCCCACCAAATGAAACATGTGTTTCATTCAAAAAAACTGGGCTGCGTTTCATATAATGAAAATCTGCGTCTAGCAGTTGTCCAGACGCAGTGATGGAACTTGCGTCCAGGAAAAAATGCGAAAGTTGCGTTTAACAGAAAGGACAAAAAGTCATAATGACTTGATCAAAGTTGATCTGAAGTGCATTAAATGCAGATAGAAAGCAAATCTTCGCTTTAAAGACCAGATCTAAGTCTGGTGAGACTTGCGTCTAAGGAGGGAGAGAAAAATGAGAAAAAAGAAAAATAAAATATCAGATAAGATTCCGGTATCTGGGGAAAACACCGAAAACTCCGGAAAAGCCCAAAAATTGAAATAGCTCGGAAAGATTCTCAAAAATTCTCAAAAATAAATATTATTTTAAGATTTTGTGAAATCAGTTTCAGAGATTCAATCCTGTTTTTAAAATAAAAATCCTGAAGTCAACCGTCAATACCGGTCTACACGGATTGGCTGGATTTTGATAAAATCTGAAAAATCTCAGAAAAAATATTTAGATAAAAAATATGATTTAAGAAGTTATGGGAAAGCTGTTTTTAGAATTTTAACTCTGTTTGTAAATTAAAAATCCGAGAATCGAGCAGCGGTATTGGTCGACCCCGGTTTTGAAGATTTACAATTTAATTCAGAAAAATTCTAGAAAATCATGAAAAATCTAGAATATTGGAAAATGATGTTTGAAACTGAAATCGGTCAAATCAGAATAGCAGAAAGATCAATCGAGTAATACTCTAGGATTGAGTCTTTAGTTCAGACTAGGGCTGACTCCGAGTCCATGAATCCAGATCCAGGCAAAACGATCATATAAATAATTCATAATACAAAACAAATACAGGAAGTAAATTGAAAAAATACGATCAAAAAATCTAAATACGCAACTAAGTACGTATTCTGGGAGCAGGGTGTTACATTCCATCCACCTTACAAAAAATTGCGTCCTCGCAATTTGGATAAGGTGTAAAATGAACACAAAGGGACAGGGACGGGAATTATACCAATCAAGATATGAATTACTGCAAGTAGGGCTCTCAAGTCGACTGAACACTGATCGGAATATAGACATCTTCTGCACTTCCTGCCGTATAAATCTTTGAACGATGCCAAATAACACTGATCTGATGTCACTGCTTTGCAATAGAATTCCATCTGTGCTGCATACTTGATAGCTCTCCGAGAATAAGCCAGAATACTGAAGATAAAGAAAACCCTGATAATGCTGAGCATAATAAAGAAGACCGATAATTGAGAATTCCGAATACCAGGCATCGATCACTCTGAAAGATATACCCAAGAATATAGAGTAACCGTAGAAAATCCGGATACCGCCTTCTGAAAGATAACTCAATCATTGATCAATATCGAGAATGCCCGAGCACCATAGAGTTGACCCGAAGAGATCATATAATAGCTTCATTCAGAACTAGCCACTACCTCTGTAGTATAACCATATCTTAAGTTGGTATAAAGGCTACGAAAAATCAAAACAGTGGAAAGATGGAAGGGACTAGAAATCAAAGGAAGGATGATCAAGAAAAAGATAACTCTGCACTTGTAGTTGGATTGTATAATTGGGACTCATGCATTCCAGCTGCAAATTTCTTTACCATTAATTTGCCGTCTGGACGTACTGAGGATGTGAGAGCCTAAGCTCCAATACCACCCTGTAACGCCCCGATCCGACGGGTACGGAGATGTTACTGCGATGTATATATGCAGGTCAGAAATACCCTCACGTATATACGCTAAGCATCAGTACATGCAAGAATCAGAGTACGGAAGCACGTGGTGCATTATACATTCCAACATATGAGTACAGTTACAAAGTTATCACCAGATGTGACACAATATTACAATAATATTAAATCACCAATATGGCGCAAATGCGAGGATACAAGGAGATGTACAAGTATAAACAGTATAAATGGAGACTCAGAGCCATAACAGGAAAACTCTAGAGCCGAGCAGGGGGGCCGGAAGGAGGGGCTCTGGACGATCTGCTGGGGATCCACGCTTCAGCTGCCACTCTGATCAGCAACTGGGAGAATCCACAAGCTCCAAGCTCCAAAACCTGGACATGAGGATCCAGAGGAGTCAGAAGTTCCCGGCGAGTGGTGATGCAAAAGCCAGATGGCAAGTATAGATAAGCACACGTCTATCGATAAATCCGAATCATAAACATGCATTGAAAACCGTGTCATGAGTACCAGCATGCAGGAGCAAGTAGATATACAACAATTGATGTCAAGCAAGGAAGACTCATAGTATGATCAAATAAGAGCAGGAGACAGGTGGAATAGAATACAAATAGAAAGGCAGGATGTGAACAGGTATAGTATAATGATCATAAAACCGAAAGTCCGAAGTAAAACCCGATACAACGAACCATGGCAAAGCACACTACGGATCCATAGCTGGCATCTTTTATTATTATTACTCGTCCGACCCATATATCTAGGTATGTGTCCTGGTGTACATCTCAACACACATACATCCATATATAAGTAAGTCGAGGTTGGTTATTAGAAGCTGATGAAGAACTGATAGCTCATACTTATAGTAGTTCCCGTCCGCCCGCGACACAGCCATTTGGGGGCCTAAAATCCCCCTAACACGCATCTTCTGGGGGCCTGAAATCCCCCTAACACGAATCGTCAGTTTAGTATTCCACTAGTATAAGTAAGGCACCATACGGCATCCATCACTTCCTCCCATATCCCGTGTAGGTTGTCATCTTTATGGCTTATTAACAATATTATCAGATTACAGGAATGAGTAGGATCATAACTGGTCATAACAGGAATACATAATAAGCATAACAGGAGTTCATAACAAGCATAACTGGAGTACATAACAAGAGATCAGGTACTACATTCCCATAATGTTATAAGCATGAGTAGAGAGTTAATCATAACAGGTATCATTAGGTCTCAACATGCCAATGATAAGTGATCAGGCAGGTGACAAGTAATAAGTCATGTCATAACAAGGAACAAGTGATAAAGAGATAATATATAGGAGCAGGTGTCTAGTAGTAGCATGGTAAATGATAACACATCAGTTATTAAGTTATACATAATGAAAATACAAGTTGACCCGACGAAGCGGGAAAAACCGAATGGAGGCGAGGACACTCGCCTAAATACGGAAAAATACTGTGAAATCCCCGATCTCCAGAATCCAGGTAATCAAATGCATAAACACGTTCCAATAAAAAGGAGGAGAGAGATGAAGACGCGGGAATCGCAGACGCGAGAGTCGCATCGCGTAGAGGCCACAAACGCAGGATTCGAGACCCGCGTTTAAGTAAGGACACGAGAAGAACGCGAACGCGAGCATGAGCCCCGCGTCACGTTAACACAAGAACGCGAGGATCGCGTTAAGGAATTGCTTGGACGCGGGGTGAACTCCGCATCTATCAATAACAAGAGAAAGAGAGTGACAGGGGGATGTGAGAGACGCATGGAAGGGAGAGAGGGGGACGCAGGGAATGAAATAAAGGAAAGAAAGAAAAAAAAAGAAGGAAAGAAAAGAGAAGGAAAGAAAGAAAGAAGGAAAGGAAAGAAAGAAGGAAGGGAAAGAAAAGAAAGAAGAAGGGAAGGGGGATGGTCGGTCATGTTGCCGGCAGCGACCGGAGGTGGCCGGAGACGGCCGGAGGAAGTGGCAGGAGATGGGTGGCCAAAGCCCCAAGCCCAACCAATGGTGGTGAAAGTGTAGTTGAAATGGTGAAAATGGAGTTTAAAAACGAGGCTTCGGAGAATGAAGCTATAGCTCGTTGGAAAGATATGACGAGGAGAAGAAGATGGTGTGGTGGTGATCAAGGTGGTGTAGATGGTGGTGGAAATGGTGGTGAAGCTTTGGAGCATAATGGGTTTCTTGGTGGAAAAAGAGGAAGAAGAAGGTGGTGAAGTTGTTGTTGTTATTGTTGGAATGGAGGAGGAGATGGAGGAGAGAAAGGTGGTGGAATTGGTGGTGGAGAAGATGGAGGAGGTGGAGAAGATGGCCGGCCAAAGGGAGGGCAAGATGGCTCTTGGGCTGCTGCCGCTTGCTGGAAATGGAGAAGGAAAGAAAAAAATGAAAGAGAAAGAAGGGGATGTGTATATATAAAGGGAGATGGGATATTTACAAGTTTGCCATCCCACCAAATGAAACATGTGTTTCATTCAAAAAAATGGGCTGCGTCTCATATAATGAAAATCTGCGTCTAACAGCTATCCAGATGCAGTGATGGAACTTGCGTTCAAGAAAAAAAGCAAAAGTTGCGTTTAACAGAAAGGACAAAAAGTCATAATGACTTGATCAGAGTTGATCTGAAGTGCATTAAATGCAGATAGAAAGCGAATCTTCGCTTTAAAGACTAGATCTGAGTCTGGTGAGACTTGCGTCTAAGGAGGAAGAGAAAAATGAGAAAAAGGAAAAAATAAAATATCAGGATAAGATTCCGGTATCTGGGGAAAACACCGAAAACTCTGGAAAAGCCCGAAAATTGAAATAGCTCAGAAAGCTTCTCAAAAATTCTCAAATAATATTTTAAGATTTGGTGTGAAATCATTTTTTAGAGATTCAATCCCGTTTTCAAAATAAAAATCCTGAAGTCAACCGTCAATATCGGTCTACACCGGATTGGCTGGATTTTGATAAAATCTGAAAAATCTCAGAAAAAAGTATTTAGATAAAAAATATGATTTTAAGAAGTTATGAGAAAGCTATTTTTAGAATTTCAACTCTGTTTGTAAATTAAAAATCCGAGAATCGAGCAGCGGTATTGGTCGACCCCGGTTTTGAAGATTTACAACTTAATTCAGGAAAATTTCAGAAAATCATGAAAAATCTAGAATATTGAAAAATGATGTTTGAAACTAAAATCGGTCAAATCAGAATAGCAGAAAGACCAAATCGAGCAATACTCTAGGATTGGGTCCTTGGTTCAGACTAGGGCTGACTCCGAGTCCACAAATCCAGATCCAAGGCAAAACGATCATATAAATAATTCATAATACAAAACAAATACAAGAAGTAAATTGAAAAAATACGATCAAAAAATCTGAATACGCAACTAAGTACATATTCTGGGAGCGGGGTGTTACAATAATAGAACTTATTTTGTGGAATTTATGGGATTTAATTGATAATAAAAAGCTAAGTTTTTATATCCCTAAAAAGCTGGACTGGCCTTCTGCCGGTCGACCGCTGCAGAAGTCGGTCGACCGGTCCGGTCGACCGATATGCACAGACGTGCACGCCAACTTGGGCTGGTGGGCGGTTGACCGGGCGGTCGACCGTCCAGAGAGCTCTGCTATCTGGAAATGGCCCCGGTCGACCGGCGGTCGACCGACAGAGAGCTGGTGCTCTCTGTATCCAGTCCCTGTTGATCGGGCGGTCGACCGGAGGCACAACGGTCATAAAAATGACCGTTGGCTGGTCGACCGGGCGGTCGACCGGAAGGACAATTCTGCCCTTTGCCAGACTACCAACGGGCAGATTTTGAGAGGGTATAAATACCCACCCTCTTGAGCTGTTTAGCTAAGTTTTAGAGAGCAAATTTTCTCACATTTACAAGTATTTCACAGTAAGTTTTTTAAAAGAGTTTTGGGCTTAAAGATTTGATCTTTATTTGTTTTAAAAAGGGTTGGAAAATTCAAAGAAAAATAGAGTTTTTGGGAATTGGTTTTTATTTTCATTTCTATAGCTATTCTAGAAGTTTTTCCAAGAGTTTTTCTTTGTGAATTGTTTTCCAAACTCTTTATTTTCTCACACTTGAGCTATCTATCTATCTAATCTATTAGGATTTTGTTTTGTGAGGAAAATTAGTTTGTGGTTGTTCATACCACCAAGTGTTGTAACCTTCTTTATTTGAGTTCCCTCTTCTGATGAGGTGAGTGTGGAGGTTGTTGTTGGTATCCCTCTAGTGAGAGGTGTTGTGGAGGTTGTGTTTGGTTGTTGGTATCCCTCTAGTGAGAGGTGATTGTGGAGGAGTTTGGTTTCGTTGTTATCCCTTAGTGAGAGGTGATTGTTGGAATGTTGGCTTTGAGCCTTATCCCTCTTGTGTGAGGTTGATTGTTGTTTGGATAAAGGCCCATCCCTCTAAGTGTAGAGGTTTTGTGTTGTGCCTCGCCGCTATATAGAGGTTGTATTGTAGGAGAGAGGAGTTGTGTACTCCCAATTTGTATTACCCAAATCCTCAGTGGAGGTTCCCTGTGTAGTAAGTCCTGTATGGATGATATAGTGGAAATCCTTCTGTGTGAAGCGGGGACGTAGAGCAGTGGCTCGAACCTCGAAATATATCTTGTTGTTTGCGTTTGATCCACTATCTCTAACTCTCTCTTATATTGTGGCTTGCATTATTTCATATTGTTCATATCATACTTATATGCTTGGTATTGTTTGTGTGTGCCCATACTTGTGTTCAACCAAGAGAGCTTCAAATAGCAACTCAACTCTTATTAGAGAATTTAGAGGAGATAGTACAGAGCCCTCCACCTGAAATTCAGCTACACTATTTGGTTACACTAAGTGTGTTGCAATTTGTTTTAATTCCGCATCATTTGTCATTAGATTAGCCTTACACCTATTCACCCCCCTCTTGGTGTACTTTCAATTGGTATCAGAGCTTACGCTCCTGATATTAGGTTTAACCACCTAGGAGTGAGATCTTGGTTGCTAATCTACTATTTGCATTTGCACACTTATTTGTTTACACACACTCATGGATTACCTGTCTCTCCTATATTGATGTTTCTAACATCAATATGTAGAAGTTTAAGATGAGTATGTACCTAAAAATCCTAAGAATGCATGTTCACCTTACCGCTACAAGAAATCTTATCTTGGTAATAGCAAGCATATATAGGCCAATGCACAAGCCCTTGAGGCACTTAGAAACACATTAAGTAAAGAATATTTGTCTATGGTTTCTCATTATGATTCTACCTTTGCAGTGTGGAACGTTTTGACCTCTCCAAAGCTTCAAACGCCAAAGTTACGTGGAGAAGGAATCTAGTGGAGAAGAGTCCGACCAACTTTGCTACATGGTCCAGGGAATGACTCCCTTGTGGTAAACTCGGAATCTCAACTAGATGATTGTGTTAGTTCTTCAGGTGATGATCATATTGATGTTGATGCATTAAATAAAGAACTATCTATTGTATGTGAAAAATAACTTAAAAAATACTAAATTTTGAAAAAGAAAAGCTTTGGATTAAAAGAAAAAAAAATTATCTTCTAAACTTGACTTGATTTTGCAAGAGAGTGATGAGATTTCTAGTGAACGTGACTCATTGAAATCCCAACTTGACATTGTCCTAAAAGAAAATAAAATTTTAAAAAACAAAAATAATTGTGACATTGTTTTGAAGAAAAATGAGGCTTTGACTTCAAAACTTGATTTTGTGTTAAAAGAGAATGATTCCTTAAAAAATAAAATTACTTCTATTTCAAAGGAATTAGATTTGATTTCTAATGAAAATAAATCTTTGAAAAATGATATTGACCACATGTTTGCCATGCTAGTATTGCTTCACCTTCTACTGTTTCACTTGCATGCTCCACTCTTCTACTATTATTGAAAATGATATAACTATGCTAAAGAAGAGTATTGATTGTTTGGGCTCAACTTTGAGCCAATGTGCCATGAATCACACACGGTTGGAATTTATGTTTCAAAAGAAACATACTCCACACATGCATGCACACCATACACAGCATACACATGTTCATCATGCTCACACAGATGATTCAAAGTATGCTCATGTGTACACTTGTACACATTGTGGACGTAAGGGCCACCTTGTAAAGTTTTGTTATGATAGAGTACATAATGAAAATTTTGCAAATAGATTTGTTTGGGTTAGGAAAGGTGCTAACCCCCATGGACCCAATAGAGTATGGGTACCAAAATCCACTCCTATTTTGTTTGATTTAGGTGTGGGTTCTCACATGACGTGAGATGCATTGGTGCCTTGAGGTGAATGCATTCCGAGCTAAACGGTGTCAATTTTGGGTGCATCACTTTCAAGGAGAGTTTGGTGAGAGGACCGCCATGATTGAGAGTATAGAGATGAGCCCTATTAGTTTTGGTAACGATCTCTAACTCACATTTAGTTCACATGCTTTCATATTGTTGATTTTTAGCATGTTTTGGTGTTTTATGAATATTATATTAAATGTCATGATAATTAGACTTGTGATATACATGATTAGTATTTGAGATACATCCATATTTATATGGACTATTACTTTTGTGTTCTCACCTTAGTTTAACTATTGTGTATATCATTGTTCTAAGACATGTGCATTTATATAATGATCTTATTGGTTTATATGTTGTTTTATACTTCATGTTTTGATTTCAAGTTTAAATGTAGTTTTTCATTAAAACTTGTGTATATACTTGTATAACTAGTGAGTCACAAATTGATTATTATATATTTGTGCTAAAATGCTCATTTGTACCCATTAGATGTACTAGTATAGCCTAGTTTTGATGACTCATGCATTTTGACTTGTATTCCCCATTGTACATGTTTTCATATGTTTAGCTTTATGTATATGTTAATTTGTCAAAACTTTAAGATATACATGTATACCCTTGAGTCATTTGCGTTTCATGCAAAATTTCTTTATGGACTCAATTGTGTTTGAATATGTATGTATACTTCTAGTTTAGACATAACATACATATGCCTTGAAGTTTGAATTATTTGGTAAAAATTAATTTTCATGATTTTCATGTTTATTAAGGAATTTCATATTGAGCTTAATTGCCTATTCCCATGATTTTGTGATTACATGATTCTTACACTCACATTACTCTTATTTACTCATGATTTTTATTTTCATGAGTCTCATATATGTGCTTTATAGACCTTGAGTGTCGATGATCGTATGACTTACATGTTTTTCATGAAAAATATCATGTTTTATTCCTTGCTTGAAGGATTTCACATTAGTTTTCAAATATTATCTTTAAACTAGTCATTATTTTTCAATTAGTAGAGTTTTCAAACTTGTCATAATTATTTTCAAATACTATTTTTGAAAACCCTTTTCTTCCAAGGGCGGATGGATGGGCGACCTGCCTTGTGAGCCTAATTAAAAATCTTTTAACTTGTGCATGAAAGGGAGGTATTATAAGTTATACACTTGATCCTCATCATATTTTAATTGGTATCTCAATTGATATTTTTTTGTATACTCATATGTGTTTTCTATATATGTATGCTTCAAACTTCAAATAGTATCAATTTCGATTGGTATTTACATCTTCATACATATATGTGATTTGATTATGCTTACTCATATCTTTACATCTTAAAGCACAAATTATATTTATGCTAAGCTTGCTTTACTCCTAAATGTCAATTATTTTTCAATTAGTATCTTATACAAGCTTATGTATTATTTTTATTGGTATTTCATAAAGGGGGAGAAAATTCATATTTTATCTCTTTCAATTGGCATTAAAAACATACAATGGTTCATTTTCTATTATTATCAAGATTTAAAAGGCATTTTAAATTGGTATCAAGATATTTTCAATTGGTTTCGTTTAGTATCTTAAAAAAAAATTATTTACTTTCAATTGGTATCTTTAATATGTTTTGTTTATTTTCATTGGTATCATAAATTGGTATCATAATGTTTCGATATAAACCTTATCTAAAATTGATATATTTTTCAATTTGTATCATAATGTTTTGATTTATAAGCAAGGGAAGCTTAACATCTTCTCTATATATAGATTCATGTTGAGTGTATTTCATATTGAAGTGATTGACCTTTCTTTGTTATGTAGTACACGTGTGTAGTAGGAGCTTCACATCTCCTTTTATACATTGCATATTATGTTTTATGTGGTTAGGGTTTAGTCATCTCTTTTCATGTCAATGCATGTATGCAGGGGGAGTTAACTTAACGTCTCTACTCTTCATGAATATATATCGCATATATAACTTTATTGTTTGATCTATTTTTCACCTCTTTGTTGATGATTGACAAAAGGGGGAGAAAAATTCGAAAAATGATTTTGAGTTTATATGCATGTTTATTTTTACAATTGATATCGAGCATATATGTTTTTGTTTATGCAAAAAGGGAGAAGTTTTCTTCACTTATGCATGTTTGTATTGAGCATTCATAACATATCTTTATATTTATTGCTATGCATGAGTTAAGGGGGAGCTTCTATGAAACTTAACTTTAATCCATGCATATATAACTCCATGAGTTTTGTCATCATTAAAAAGGGGGAGATTATTGGCCCAGAGGCCCTTCACTCTAGTTTTGATGATGATTAACTCATATAGTTATAGTTTACTAATAATTTTGTGATATTTAGTTTCAGATATTTGATCAAGATATTAGTAGGTGTTTAGCTTCCACAAAGGAGTTTTGGGGCTTTCACATATAGATTCAAGAGCTCGAGCGTCAAGATCGCATCTAGTACTCGGTTGGAGTCAAGCTCGGTGGATCATGTTGGATCGAGTCGGCTTGGAGACAAGAAGACTTCGGTTTGTGTTTTAGTTTAGTGTTTAGATCTTGTGTAAAGATTAGATAGTGTTGATATGCTCAAGTTCACAACACACACAAGTTTTAAGTTTATTGGCTTTGATTTTTTGGATTAACCGATATTGGATTTCATATCAAAAACATAGATATAATATCTTTTATGTATATTGGATTCTATCCATATACAATATGCTTCAAAGTTGTTTCAATATCATGTTTTTGTTTCTAGACAAGTTTTGGAAAAAACGGCTTTTCATTTCAAAGTTTGATTTTTGGAAAATACAGTTTTTATATTTAAGCCAAATTTCAATATCACAAATATGATTCAAATAGTTTGAAATATGTATTAAATTTTATTCACACATATTTGATATTATTTGTCTTAAAAGGTTTGAAAAATTCAGAGAAAAATAGAGTATTTGAGAATTAGTTTTTGATCTTCATTTCTATAGCTATTCTAGAAGTTTTCCTAAGAGTTTTCTTTGTGAATTATTTTCAAACTCTTTATTTTCTCACACTTGAGCTATCTATCTATCCTATCTATTAGGATCTTGTTTTATGAGAAAATTAGTTTGTGGTTGTTTATACCACCAAGTATTGTAACCTTCTTTTATTTGAGTTCCCTCTTGTGTAGAGGTGAGTGTAGAGGTTGTTGTTAGTATCCCTCTAGTGAGAGGTGATTGTGGAGGTTGTGTTTGGTTGTTGGTATCCCTCTAGTGAGAGGTGATTGTGGAGGAGTTTGGTTTGGTTGTTATCCCTCTAGTGAGAGATGATTGTTAGAGTGTTGGCTTTGAGCCTTATCCCTCTTGTGTGAGGTTGATTGTTGTTTGGCTAAGTGCCCATCCCTTTAAATATAGAGGTGTTTTGTGTTGTACCTTACCTCTTGTGTAGAGGTTGTATTGTTGGAGAGAGGAGTAGTGTACTCCCGGTTTGTATTACCCAAATCCTCAGTGGAGGTTCCCTGTGTGGGAAGTCCTGTATGGACGATATAGTGAAAATCCTTCTGTGTGAAGGCGGAGACGTAGAGCAGTGGCTCGAACATCGAAACATATCTTATTGTTTGCGTTTGATCCACTATCTCTAACTCTCTCTATATTGTGCCTTGCATTATTTCATATTGTTCATATCATACTTATATGCTTGGTATTGCTTGTGTGTGCCCATACTTGTGTGCAACCAAGAGAGCTTCAAATAGCACCTCAATTCTTATTTAGAGAAATTTAGAGGAGATAGTCCAGAGCCCTTCACCGGGAATTCGGCTACACTATTGGTTACACTAAGTGTGTTACAATTTGTTTTTAATTCTGCATCATTTATCATTAGATTAGCCTTACACCGATTCACCCCCCTCTAGGTGTACTTTCAAATGTATCCATTGTTAACTTCTCCATAATATCAATAAAGAAGCACTCTTCATTGTTCATTGGGTACTTCATTTTTTCCAACATGTTGAAAGTTACTTGATCATCCTACACACGAAGAGTCAAAATGCCCTGCTGGACGTCAAATAATATTTTATGCGTAGCTAAGAAAGGTCTTCCTAATATAAGTGGTACTTCCTTGTCTTCCTCCATGTCGAGGATGATGAAATCTGCTGGCAAGTAGAGCTTGTCTACTTTCATGAGTACGCCCTTTATCACTCCACATGGATACTTAATGGATCTTTCTGCCAACTATTGTAAACTATAGTTGGTGTTACCTTTCTTTAACCAAATTTCTTGAAAACAGATAAAGGCAGGAGATTAATGCTAGCTCCAAGATCACATAAAGATTTTTTGAAATAGCAGTTTCCTATTGTGCAAGGCATAGAAAAACTCTCTGGATCTTTTAGCTTAGAAGGTAGTTTATTCAACAGGATTGCGCTACACCCCTCGTTGAGCATCACCGTCTCACGATCCTCCAACTTTCTTTTGTTTCTTAGAATTTCTTTTATGAATTTTTCATACTTTGGCATCTGCGCTAAAGCATCTGCAAAAGGGATATTAATATGCAATTTGCTAAACTTGTTCACAAATTGAGAAAATTGCTTATCTATATTCTGTTTTCTCAGCCTCTGGAAAAAAACAACAGGTGGAACAAAGGCTTTACTTGGATCTTCTATACTGTCTCTGATTGGCTCTACTTCATCTTCTGGGCAGCGGCTTAGCCGTTCAAACGACGAATTCGCTGTCATCTGTCTCTGTCATCCTCTATCTTTCTTTAGTTATCTTCAATACTCTCCCCAGACTCTTTTACACATTCTGCATTAGTAACTTTTCTCTTGTCCTTGCTCTTGTTGCCTTTTGCTCCTCAAAGTTATCGCATTTGCTTGTTCTTTTGGTTTGGCCAGGTATTGCTTGGCAATGACCCTTGGGGTCTGTTGACTAATAGGGTAGAAATCTGTCCCATCTGAACCTCAAGAACATGTATGGATGATGTGTTATTTTGATATTGAGCCATGTTTGTTGCTAGTTGTGCTACCATTTCTTCCAACCTCAGCTTCTTCTCTCCTTGTTGGTGTTGTTGTGGTTGTTGTTGTGGTGGCTGAAAGTTCGTCTTCATATTGTCCCCTCATTGTAAATTTGAGTGGTTCCACCATCCTGAATTATACGTGTTAGAGTAAGGGTTGCTCAACCTTTGATAGTTATTGATGTAATTGGCTTGTTCATTTTGCTCAAAGGCAAAATTATTGTTAGCTTCACAATTATTATTTTCATGACCCTTTACAAAAAATCACAAGATAAGTTTGTTTGGATAGAACTTACAATGGTTGCTCCAAGCTTCTTTGTGATTAATACTTGTTGTGGTTAGATAGCGGATAGAGCCTCTGAGTTCATTTACTCATGCGATCTTCTTTGTTGGCCCCCTTGTAGATTGCCATTGATAATGATTTGATAATATCTCATCAAGTAATTCTCAAGCTTCTAGGTTCTTGCTCATCATTCTCCAGCATTTTCTAAGTTCGTGCGATTTGGTAAGTATATCAATCGTTACAAGTAATAAAGTGATAAATAAAGTGTCGAACCCATAGAGATTGTTATTTAACTACCACAATTTATTATTTCTAGATCTTATTTGTAAAATAGAAATAGTTAAAAAAGTAAGTTAAACTAATTAAAAAGAAAGTGTTTTGATTATGAGAAAATTGTTAGGGCATTATGACTTCAGCTATTCTATCTTAGATTGTTCTAATTATTTGCGCTAGAAAATTTATTTAAGTATTGCTAATAATCAAAAAAATCTTTTGTAATTAATAATCTTTACCGTGAATCATTAAATCTAACTTTAAATTAGAACCTACAATCTATCGATCTAGTGAATTTACTAGCTAAATCACTATTAAGATTTACAATTTTTCTCTTTAAGATTACACAACCTATGCTCTTATCGGTCTCAGCTTGCAGGAAGTGATCCTTGTCCTTAAATGCATTGTTAGGTTATCTTCTATCGGTCTCCAACTTAATCATTATATAATTGTGATCATCAATTATTAGACTTTAATACAAAATAGAAATTTAGCAATACTACAAATAAGAACAACTAGATCCAAGCAACTTATAAATAGTCTTCAATAGAAAGCTTACATCTGAGCCCTAACAAGTAGAATTTAGTTCATGAAAGAAAAGTAGCAAAGCATGATTTATGTTATATAAATATAAAAACAATAATATGCAAGAGAAGAAAGAAAGAACTGAATTAAATCTCCTTCTTCTTTTTTGAATTCCTTCTTCAAGAATCAGAAATAATTCAGAAAATTAAATCTTTATTCAAAGAGAAAGTCTCCAAATTTGATATCAAAAGTATGATATAAAATAAAAGAATATGCAGTCCTATTTATAGATCCTAGAAATCCTAAATAGTCGACTATTTCTAAAATTAAGATTTAATTCTAAAAGGATTCTGCAAAAAATACATCATCTGGTGATTCATAGTGAGGGTGGATTCGTCTTATGCTATACTATGGCATTTTCGCCAACAAATACAATATGTTTCCATTTTTGAGTCAGGAAACAGCTGGTGCAAGCGCAATGTGGGCATTGACTAATCAATGACTGATTCGCATTGGATGGCGGATTCGCCATAAAAATGCGGCCACTGCCTCTGAAATTTTTCGAGCTTTTTCCATTTGATATTTATACTCTATTGGAATCTCTGGTTTCAAAATGAGATCTTTATTATCCATGTATTTTTCTCTACAACTCTTCTTTTAATCATTTTTCAGTATTTTTCTCAAATTCCGCTCTTGACTTCAAATCAGCAAAAAGTCATAAACTTTAAAGTGACAAAAAAGGTATAAAAATAACATAAAAATTGATGTAATTGACATTCATCAAGAAGAAGAACAAGAGAAAGAGAGAGTGAGAGAGAAGACGAAGAAAAGAAGAAGAAAAGAAGGAAGATGAGCGACGGCCTAAGCTGGGGATGGTCATGGCGACCCCGGTGATGGGGACAATGGCGGGGCTCACAGCCAGAAAGGGAAGGAGAAGAAGAAGGAGAGGGAGAAGAAGAAGAAGGGAAGAAGAGAGAAAAGGTGATGGTGGCAACTTTGGCGGTGGTCGGTGGTGCGAGAGAGGAGAAGAAAAAGAGAAGAAGTGACAGCGGTGGTAGAGCTCAGCTCGGGTGCAACGTGGCATGACGAGAGTCGAGTGAAAGAAGGGGAGGAGAAGGAAAAGCTAAGGGGGAGAAAAATAAAGGTAGAGGGAGAGTGAGGAATCTACAGACAGAGAGAAAAAAGAAGAAAAGATGTATAGACAGAGAAAGATGGCAGTGAAGTGACGCAGTGGGGGTAGTGATGCGGTGGTAGTAGGTGAGAGGCCAGGGAGAAGGAAGAGAAAATGAGGGAAGAGAAAATAGAAAAAGAATTGGAATGGACTTTTGTGTTTGGCTTTCTTTTGGGCTTAAGAAAATTAAAAGAAAAAGGGGGGAAATAAATGTGTTTTGGGCTCTAAACTTTGGTCATCTCACCTCCCAATTAAGTATATACATTAATACAAATAGGAATCCTCATATACTCTCTCTCTCTCTCTCTCTCTCTCACACACACGCACATAATTATTTTAAATCCTTCAAGAATTAATTAATATTATAAATAACTTTTGCATAAAAAATTCTTATCAAAAATAAATTTGTCAATCAAAACAAATCAGATTGTTGGTATTAATTTAGTATTATCGAATAGAAATATTACATCATTGCTCTCTACATATCCCCAGCACTAAGGAAAGTAAGTAGGGGAGAGCTTCTAAGGTAAAATGGTAAAAATAGTTTGATTTCCCTATTTTCTTACTTATATTATTTATCCAATCAATTTATAAATTATCATCATCAAAAAGGGAGAAATTATAAACCCTGATATTTTGATGACGTTTTAACCTATAAATTAAGTTACTAATGAGATTGATTAGTAATGTGTCTTATTGCAGGATAAGATAGGTAGATGGAGGTTGAACAGGTAAAACTACATTGTTGAATCAAGATCGGCGGATGGAAGGATAATAGCTCCAAAAATACAAGCAATATAAAAGTTATATCAAGGCACAAGAGCCACTGGAGCAAAGAAATACAAGCTCCAAAGATCGAGCAAAGTAAAGATACATTAGGCTGGATTAAAAGCTATTGGAGCAAAAGAATTCAAGAGCTGCAACTTTCAAATCATAGAAAATATGTAAGTAATTAAGTGTTATAATTAATTATCTTAAGATTTCCACTAGTAAGATTGTATATAGATTTTTTCTAAGTCCTTCAGGTATCCTAGCGTAAAAGTTTCCTACTATACTACCACAAGTTTTGCCAATGCAACAGTGAGAAATTGGCTTAGAGAGATTTGCAGCCATCTTTTATTGATTACTTGTCACTTTCAGTATTGTGGTCGTTATTCTCTTGCTTCAGCTGACAAAGAGATGTGATGTGCTTTAACTTGATTTACCCCACTCACATCACCCACTTCCTTCTTTGTCTAGAGTGAAAAGAGACACGTGTACCATGATTTGAATTGTCCCCACTCAAAAAGTAAACATCACACCACCTCTCTCTCTCTCTCTCTCTCTCTCTCTCTCTCCCTCCCTCCCTCCCCGCAGCTGTACAAAGAATGATTTTTTTTATGTGTTTTACCTGAGCCCATTTATTTCCCTCTCTTTATCGGCTACAATTTAGCTCCCCTCTCTCTTTCTTCCACCCCTCAGCCATAAGCCATTAATGCTGAGGTCTTATCTAGCTGTCCTCTCCTCTACTACAAGCATTTAATGTCAACTGAAAGAAAATTTATCCTCTTTCTAATGACTATTTACCTGGTTGATTGCTTGATTGTGATTTGGTGTCTTTGTAACCAGATCTGCTTTCAATTAAGAAGTAAAAAATTCATAGAAAAAATCATGAAAGATTCAGAAATTTCAACTACATTCAATTGAGCTTTCAATTTCAAATTTCTTTACAAAAAGAAGTTGTTGAGTTTACAATTTCTTCAATTCCTTCACCAATCTCTCTACTTAAGAAGTGCCAAAGCAATTTATTCATCAATCAACCACTTCATTTATTGGTTGGGGAATCTAGGTTCTATTATCTTTATTTTGATTTTGGTTCCTTCTTAATCGCTTACTTTATTGCCAAATCTATTAAGATAATTTTATATACTTCTTGATTACATAGGCTTCTATTGTATTTTTGATTTATTATTGTGCTAGCTTGGTTCCCGCTATTGTTACAGAGAACACAATCATCTTGTGAAACTTTTTGTTCCCTCACAATGAAGAGAGAAATCCAAGCTCAGGGAGAGCCTTAGTGATTGTAATCTCTTCGGGGAGAAGAGAGAAGTCCAAGCTTAAGGAGAGTGTTGGTGGTATAATACTTGCTTCAGGGAGAAGCTTTTAGTGGATTTTGAAATCGTAGAAAGGAAGCCTCTAGGTGGTGGAGTTAGGGAGATTTTCGGAACCACCCTAAAAATTATTGTGTCTCTCTTACTCTTTTTTTTACTACTTTATTATTGTTATTGTTAATTTACTGTTGTTTAAGTTATCAATTATTTTGGCTGAATCACATATTTTTTTGCTTGATTATACCAGCACATCCTGACAGTATTTCTCCTACATTTAATCTGTCTTTTTTAAATTTAGCCGAATTCTGATCCTTTGATCCTGCCAGCAGATTCACCTATATCCTGCCAGCAAATTCTGGGATCCTACCAGCACTTATTAATTTAATTAATATGCTTGTTATTTGACCATATTCACGCCCCTAGGGTCCAACAATATACATATAGAATTGAGTATTTCAAAACAAAGTTTTAAAATATTTTGACTTTGATGAAAAGTCAATTTTAATATAGCTTAAACTTAAAAATGAATTTTACCATTTGAAATATGCAGTGAAGTCTATCCATAGATATTAGAGCTCCAAAATATTAAAAAAGCCTTGTTTTTGTTTGATTTATGAAGTTAAATTTATTTTAAACAAGTTTTGGAAAAATCAGAAAATACTGAACCATTTTCCGATGGCTCAAACAATACCTGTCAAAAACTAATACTCAACGTGCATGCATCTATTTTTGAGCTGAAGAATTTCTGGCGACTTCTCTGTAAACTTTCAGTAGTGTTTTCTAAAGAGCTCAAAAAAATTCAGAATAGACTCAGTTTCAATAGCAGATTACTGGTTGTTAAAGTACTTTCCATAAGGACAAGTTTTCCAAGAAGCACTGTTGAAAATTGATTAGTTCTGAAACAATCTTTACTCTATGGAAAATGGTTGTCGAAAATTATATTACGAGCTATCCAAAACTCTTTTCAGTAATTAGTGAAAATACTAGCTAATATATCGAAAATGAGTCAGTTTTAAATTTTTCTAAGCTCTTTGGAAAACTGATTGCACACATATATTGTATTATTCTTTATTATATTTTCACATTTATCAAGTAATAAATCTGCTAAATTCCTTGTCTTAAATGTCTATTTTGCAGAAGATAATCATAGGGAGAAAGAGGATAAAATCAAATAAATATCAGTTAAATTTAAATTTAACTTGATCTATTTGGTTAGAGGAGGATGATCCCAAATCCAGTTGGTTAAATTCAGTTTTTGTTGAATCAAGTGGTTAAAGCTAAAGATCAACTGAGAATAACATCAAATACAGAGTCCAAATTCAAAATCCAAAGGGATAAATAAATAGAGAGAAGATCAACGGATGGAGATGAAGCAATTTTGACTGGATATATTTTAGTATTTGAATCATAATTTTCGCTACTGAAACTCACATCTAATGATTCAAGATGATCTAGAAACAAAACTTAAAAGGCTACAACTCTTAAGTTGATCACTATCTCTAATTCTATCATTTGATAAGCTATATTCAGCAATCAATACGCCAACAAGCTACAAATCAGAACTGAATATCCACATCAAATCAAGTTTAGAGATAATGAGAGGATTCAAATTCAGAAGTAATCAGCTTTCCCTATCTTCATACTCCTCTACCCTCTGCATTTCTCCTATAAATACCTATAATCTCAAAGGCAAAAGGAATGGCCAAGCAGAGAGTAGAATTTAGGCTATACTATAGTTTGTAACGTAGGTTTTTAGTTTTCTTTTATGTAATTTTAATTTTTTATGTAACTGAGAGGAGAGGAGACTTTCATGGAGAAATGAGACAAGCTTGTATTGAGGGTGACACCGGTGTAAGTAATCTTTTCTTTCATTATTATTTGAATTGAATCGAAGTTTCTTCTCTTCTTTATTCTTGTTTTGGGTTGCTTCCCTCTTTTGTGTTTTGTAAATCCAAATGACTCCGATAGCCTCGAAGTTCCTTGTCCTTGTAAGTGCCGTTGATGGCTTATGGTGATGGATAGCCATTCCTATGCTAGTGTAGCTTGCCCTGTTGGCCCAGAGGCCTTCCACTCTAGTTTTGATGATGATTAACTCATGTAGTTATAGTTTACTACTAATCTTGTGATATTTAGTTTCAGATATTTGATCAAGATATTAGTAGGTGATTAACTTCAACAAAGGTATTTTAGAGATTTCACATGGTGATTCAAGAGCTCGAGCGTCAAAGTTCATATCTAGCACTCGGTTGGAGTCAAGCACGGTGGATCACGTTTTGGATCGAGTCGACTTGGAGACGGCATCCTACAAGAAGGCTTCAGTTTGTTTAGTTAAGATTTAGTTTAGATTCATTGTAAAGATTAGATAGTGTGATATGCTCAAGTTCACAACACACACACTTGTTTTAAGTTTCATGTTTATTGGTTTGATTTTCGGTTTAACCGATCTTAGTTTTCCTGAATAAATAGAATCAAAATAAGTTTACATGATTTAATATATATTAGATTTGATCTATATACATCCATGCTTCACATACTTAGAAAAACTTATTTTGATACACTATTCATGTGTTTGGAGTTTTATTTTAACAAAACTTATTTTTAGATTTAATGTCAAAAACATAGATATAATACCTTTCATGTATATTGGATTCTATCCATATGCAATATGCTTCAAAGTTGTTTAAATATCATGTTTTTGTATTTACATGAGTTTTGAAAAAATCGGATTTCCATTTCAAAAATCTATGTTTTGGAAAATACCGTTTTTGGTTTAAGGCAAATTTTCTATCACACAAAATGGTTCAAATAGTTTAAAATATGTGTTGAATTTTTGTCACACATATTTGTATTTCAAAGATAATACAAGAAATGATTTTGTGGAATTTATGTGATTTTATGGGATTTATTTGAAGTTAAAATATCGAGCTTTTAAATCCTATAATTTTTCCCTGCCAGGCTCTGTCGGTCGACCGGACATCAACCGGACTAGTGGACGGTCGACCGTCCTAGTTGATCGATGTGCACGGGACGTGCACAAAGGCCAAGTGATTTGGCCAGTAGACCGTGCGGTCGACTGACTGAGATCACCCGACTCTCGGGTGGGGCTGGTCGACCGGGCGTTCGACCGTGCGCTTTGGCCCGGTCGACCGGCTGGTCGACCGGAAGGGCAATCTGGCCCTTTTCAGCTGCCAACGGGCAGATTTCCAAATGGGCTATAAATACGCCATTTGAGTTAGTTTCTCAAAAAGAATTTTAGAGAAATTTTTTTTAATCTTTCAGCAAGTTTTCAAAAGAGTTTTAATGCCAAAAGATTTGATCTTTATTTGTTTTAAAAGGTTGGAAAATTCAAGAAAAGGAGAATTCTTTGGGATTGGCTTTTGATCTACATTTTTATATCTATTCTAGAAGTTTTCTCAAGAGTTTTTCTTTGAGTTTTTTATTTTCAAACTCTTTATTTCTCACACTTGAGCTTATTATTCTATCCTATCTATAGAATCTTTGTTTTAGTGAGAAAAGATTTGGTTTGTGGTCTTTGTGATCAGCAAGTTGTAAACCCTCCTTTATTTGTGCTGATATACCTCTTAGTGAAGAAGTGATTATTAGAGTGATGGCTTTGTGCCTATCCCTCATTGTGAGGTTGATCTTTGTTTAGGCTTTGTGCCTTGCCTCTAAGTGTAGAGGTTGTATTTGTTGGAAAGAGGAGTTGTGTACTCGCAATTGTAATTGCCCCAAATCCTCAGTGGAGGTTCCCTGTGTGGGAAGCCCTGTGTGGACGAGTTAGTGAAAATCCTTCTGTGTGAAAGCGGGGACGTAGAGCCGTGTGCTCGAACCTCGAAACATATCTTGGTGTTTGCGTTTGATTCACTTTCTCTAACTCTCTCTTACATTGTGCCTTGCATCATATCATTCATATCTTATATACTTGTGTTGTTTGTGTGCCTCACTTGTGTTCAACCAAGAGAGCTTCATATAGCACCTCAACTCTTATTTAGAGGAATTTAGAGGAGATAGTACAGAGCTCTTCATCAGGAATTCGGCTACACTCTTTGGTTACACTAAGTGTGTTGCAATTATTTTTTAAATTCCGCATTATTTGTTCATAGATTAGCCGTACACCTATTCACCCCCCTCTAGGTGTACTTTCAGCCCTTCATTTTGTAGTGCAGATCGGGGATGGAGAAGATCCTATTTGTCATACTTCGCTCGCCTTCAAACCAAGGTAAATCGTCGATACGGGTCAAAGGTAAGCAGGCGCCAAAGAGGTAAGTAACTTTTTTTTTGTTTGAGTTTTCTTTCTTTTAATTCTTTAGTTTACATTACCAACACCATCAATACTCAACTCTTTTATCACTCTTTTCAATTTCTTTGTATGTATCCATTTTCTATTTTCTCCACCTTCTCAATCAACCACTTTCTTATTAACTTAACTATAACTCCATTTTTCTTTTTCTTTTAAAAAACTAAAAGAAGATCTTTAACCATTGAATGTAACTTAAAAGAGTACTTGCTAAAAAAGCTTCCATCACTAGTCTCTCCCCATGGATCATGACCCGCATAGCCACTTGCTATAGCGGTAGTATTGAGCACCTTGCACTCTTTATTATTAAGTTCTAAAATTCTGTATTTTTTGTGTGCAGGTAAAAATCTCAATCAAATTTTGACGTCGTTACCAAGGAGAGACAATAAGTTATTTCTTTTTAGATTTATATTTTTGGTTAACTTTCTTCTTTGTTCTTGGTGTACAGGTTTCACAACAAGAAAATTTTTTCTACAGTGGACATATAAGTGGCCCTGGACTCTGCTCTAGAAAGTAGAGCCCAGAAGCCCTCAGATTTGCTACATTCTAGTGGCAATCTGAGTGAAATACTAACCTGTATTTTTGCAGGTTAGCTGAATTACAAAGCTAAAATTCTGTAGCTATTTATTTTCTTATTTATCTCACTGTACATATTTTTTAATCTCAACAGTAAAATGATGTTTGTTAAATGCTAAAACGGTTTAGACTTTGCATTTAGGGATGTGTCTAATTCGTTTATATTTTACATTATTGTTGAAGAGTGTTAGAGCAAAAAAGTACGTATGCATAATATATAGTTTAAGAAACATTCTTGCATGAAAAATTGCTTGATTGTTACTTTTTTCTATATACTTGTACACTACACTAAATTGATTTAAGGGCTTGTCCTATAAACAAGATAAGGTGGGAAAGTCATTACCCTCCCTTAGCGCACAAATAATCTCCTCACTCACTAATCCAAGCCTAACTAAAATTGAGTAGACGTTGGTCCTAGGGACATCTCGGACTCAAATAGGAGATTGACCTAAGGGGGAAGTTGATTTGAATTTAACTCTTACCAAATCGGTGTCTAAGGTTAGGGATTGAGGGGCGAAACCCCGAAGGCTGATGGTTTGGTATAATTAGGCCCGTTGCTTTAAGCATGGATACCTCCCACCAATCCTGCCCTTCCTGGCCGATTAACTTGTGGTCAGATCAGCAATATACCCCCGTGGACAGTCTAACCAGTTATGAGTCATCTAGGTCTAAGGTCTGCCATAACTTAGGTTAGATTTTTTTTCTTATTTGTTTGTTTATTTTTTGTTTTTCTTTGTTTGATTTTGATAATTCTTATGTGATACAGCGTATAACACTAATTTTTCAATTTTAATGGTAATCCATGTTACACCCTGACCTCTTTTTCAGATATTACCAACCCGGTATATCATAACTTTAACTAACCTAGTGTGCCGGATTGGTCTTATCCGAATCAATACATGCCACAGTCCCAATACTATGAACAAGACTGGAATAATCGTCACTGCTCTTCACAGAATCAATGGGGATACAACTCCCCGAGTCTTATTGTCAACCACCTTACTAACATCCAGCTTTATATACTCCTTCTCCCGAACAACCATTAGAAGAATCAATTGACTGGGAAAAGAAGATGGAAGCCTTAGACGAGCTTGAGCGATGAATTCAAATTTTAGAAGACTCAAAATCCCATCAAAATTTTCAAGTCACAAATCCTTACTCTATTTTTCAAGAACATGCCGACGTAGAAAAGAGTATGGAATTCATGATTCAATTTCAAAATGACCCACTCGATATGATAGAAGCAAGACTTAGTAGATTGAAAAACAATGCAGGAATAAGGAAACTCTCCCTACTAATCTTTGACTATTTTCGACACTTCTAGCCATATTGATGAAAACTAAGAATCATGATATCTTGAAGACTTTGACCAAGATTCAATGTTACCACGAAACCTTGAACTTGACCAATATCAACTCATTAGACGAATTGACAAGTTTCCATTTTAATGAGATTGAACTTGATTATGAATGTGCACCCGATTCCCAATTTTGTGATTCAGTTCCTATCTTCAAATCTATGTTGACTCAGGTATTTTTACCCAATTTGGACCAATTTCTCAAGCCAACATTTATTCCCGTACCATAGATCTAGAAATGGAATCATCAATTTTGGATAATCACATTTCATTAATGAGAAAAGAATGTGAATTTTAATTCTTAGACTTGGACTCAACTCTTGAACCAAAACTAACTCTCGAACCCAAAGTTGATTTTCCCAATTAGTATTAGTTCCTGAACCTATCATTCTTGAGCCAAGTTAACCATTCAATCAAGTCACATTCTTTTGTTGGACATAGGTATAGACCATGATACTCCGTGATGATTTTCCAAGATTGGTCATGTAAAGGGAGTAAGTTTCACGATAGGATCTTTCATGATCTCATTGAGACGGGAAAATAATAAAGAAAGAGTTAAAATTAGAAAGTTCTTATTCTCGTCTCAATGTAACAGTGTAGCAAGGGCTAGACGGGTCGATCCACAGGAAGGATTGAAAGTACACCTAGAGGGGGGTGAATAGGTGTACGGCTAATCTAATGAACTAAATGCGAAAATTAAAAACTTAATTGCAACAACACTTAATGCAACCAACGAGTGTAGCCGAATTCCCGTTGAAGGGCTCTAGACTAACTCCTCTTGATTCCTCTGAATAAGAGTTAGGCGCTATATGAAGCTCTCGTGGTTAAGCACAAGTGAGGTACACACACAACATCACAAGCATATATATATATATGATTTGGCAATATGATGTAATGCTCAAAGTAATAAAGAGAGAGTAAGAGTCAATGGATCAAACGCAAACACCAAGATTTATTTCGAGGTTCGAGCCACTGCTCTACGTCCCCACCTTCACACAGAAGGATTTTCAATCCACTAACTTGTCCACACAGGACTCCCACACAGGGAACCTTCATTGAGGATTTGGGGCAAATACAACTGGGAGTACACAACTCCTCTCTCAACCGAATACAACCTCTCACTAGAGGCAACACAAACACCACCTCAACACAAGAGGGGTAGGCACTTAGCCAATACAAAACAATCACCTCACACTAGAGGGAGCCAACCCACAATCTCCACCTCTCACAAGAGGGAGCCAACCACCACTCCAAAATCAACCTCTACACAAGAGGGATACCATAAATAAGGAGGGTTAACAACTAGGTGATCACAAAGACCACAAACAATCTTTCCCACAAAAATAAAGATCCTAATAGATAGGATAGAATGATATAGCTCAAGTGTGGAAAATCAAGATGTTGGAAAACAAATCACAAGGAAAAATACTTGGGAAAACAACTTAGTATTTGATAGAAATGAAGAACAAAACAAATGTCCCAAATCTATATTTTTCTTTGATTTTTCTAACTCTTGAAAATAAATAAAGAATAATCTTTAAAAACTAATAAACTCTTTTGAAAACTTGCTTTTAAAACACTAGAGAATAGGAGAAATTTTACTCTTGAAAATCTTAACCAAAACCCACTTTAAATGGGGTATAAATAGCCCCCACTTGGAATCAGCCCGTTGGCAGCTAACTAGGCCAGAATTGGCCTTCCGGTCGACCGGCCAATGGTCAAATCTTTGACCGTTGAGCCTTCCGGTCGACTGGGCTCTGAACCAAAGAGCAACGGCTCTCTGGCCAGTCGACCGCTCGGTCGACCGCAACCCGAGAGTAGGTTGCTTTCAGTCGGTCGACCGCTCGATCGACCGGTCCAAGGGGCTGGTTGCGTGCACGTTGTGTGCACGTCTGGTCAACCGATCCGGTCGACCGGCTCCTGGTCCGGTCGACCAATCGGTCGATCGCGAGAGCCTGGCAGACAGATTTAGGGACTGAAAAACTTAGTTTTTAATCATCAAATAAATCCTATAAAACTTCTAAAAATCCACAAAAATAGTTTTAGTATAATACTTTGATATACAAATATGTGTGAAACATTTCAACACATATTTCAAACAATTTTAACCATTTTTGTGACTTAGAAATTTTGCTGAAAACCAAAATCCGTATTTTTCAAAACTAGGATTTTTGAAATGGAAATTCGTTTTGTCCAAAACTCATCCAAATACAAAAATATGATATGAAATAACATTGAAGCATGTTGTATATGGATATAATCCAATATATATGAAATAGATATATATCAATGTTTTTGATATTAAGTCCGAAAATAAGTTTTGTTAAAATACTAAAACTCCAAACTCATGAAATAGACGATCAAACTAAGTTTGTATAAGTAGTTGAAGCATACATGTATATAGAATATATCTAATATATATTAAACCATGTAAACTTGTATTGATTCAATCTATTCATGAAAATCAAGATCGGTTAAAATAAAAATCGAAAACCAATATCCAAAACATGAAACGTGTGTGTGTTGTGATCTTGAGCATATCACACTATCTAATCTTTAACAAATGGATCTAAACATAAATTAAACTATATATCGAGGTCTTCTTGATGAACTCCGTCTTCAAGTCGACTCGATCCAAACCGTGATTCACCGAGCTTGATTCCAACGAGTGCTAGATATGAACTTTGACGGTCGGGCTCTTGAATCACCATGTGAAAAGCTCCAAAACACCTTTGTTGAAGCTAATCACTTACTAACATCTTGATTAAATATCTGAAACTCAATATCACAAGATTATCATTAAACATAACTACATGAGTTAATCATCATCAAAACTAGAGTGGAAGCCCTCTTGGCCAACAAGGATGCGATGGAAGCTTTTCGGAACGAATTCTCTAATAATTAGTTTGTAAAAAGAAAGAATTATGATTGTAAGCAGATTTTTAAATAGAAAGAACAAACATAACCAACTAATCATCTACCACAACCAAACACTAGTCTATCAAGAATAAATATCATGTTGAACCTATAAAGATTAACCCTAGATTATTGATTTAAATCCAAGAAAGAAAAGTAAGAAAGAGATTAAATCCTGTCGGCAGTATACTAGATAAAATTAAGCATTAATTTATCAAAGTCCCAAAGTATTGTTTAAGAAAAGCCGTTTAACTTAACGTTAAACCATCAAAGCATCTAAGTATGAATTAAGAATAATTATTAAATAGTATACCCTAAACCTAGTTTAACTCAATTCATGACTAATATTCAAGAATTATTATTTACTTTCCCTAGAGTTTTTAACATGCATAAAGTTCAATCAATTTATCTTCATAGAACTAGGTTTTAGTTGGTAGAGAGATTAGCAAGCTACTAAAGAATTAGTTACACATAATTATGGTGAAATTTAGCATGGTATTTAAAAATTGGATAAAAGAGATGAAATTAGAATAAAAGAGACACAAATTAAAATAGCAAAGAGATTGAAAAAGAATAATGACCTTTATTGAATCTGTCACCAACTCAGTACAAAGCCTTCTCCTTTTTTCAACTCTTCTTCAAAGTAAAAACCTAGAAAAATACAAGTAAATTTGGAAAGAAAGAGGATCTAAAGGAAACCTTAGACTTGAGCTTCTAAGATCTACCCTTCCTCTGTTGCTCTGCAGGGGTATTTATACGAGAAAACCAGAGAAATAAGAAGCGTATGAAGATAGGAGGAGCAAAATATTTCTGAATTTGAATTCTCCTCTTATCTCCAATCTTGTTTTGACTTATTCAATTCTGACCTGCAACTTGTTATCGTGTTGATCACTGAATATAGCTTATCAAACGGCTAAATTGAAAAGTGTGATCAACATAATTATTGTATTCCTTCAAGTCTTCTTTCTGTAGCATCTTGAATCATCAAATTTGAGTTTTAATAGAGAAAGTTATGATTGAAATACTAAAGAGTATCCAGTCTGAATCCGAATTAAATTTAGATTTTCTCTCCTTTATCTTCATCTTGTGGTGCAAGCAATCTGGCTCAAGTAGAAGTCCATCTCTATCTTTAATTAGGATGATGATTCATCTTGTTCTATTTTTCTCCTCCTCTAATTTGAATAGCAATTAGGAGTCCTACTTTATCCTTCCTCCTGCTCCCCTAGATTTTATATTAATAATTTAAAATCCAAGTTAAGATTAGGTTAGATAAAATAGAAGCTTCTAAATTACTAAAATAAATTATGCGTGTGGGCTTGTGAGCTTTTTGGGCTTCAATTGGGCTTCATTTATTTATTCTTTTCTTACTCAAGGCCTGCACAACACTAAACAATAAAATATAACGTAGCAGTGCTTTATAAAAGAATAAGTAGGAAAATATGATGATAAATATGCAATTTTGACTACCTATCATGATCCTATTTATATTGGGGGCTATAAATATGTAAATAGAAAAGAGGTCAATAAAGGTGGGTTCCGTGAACCACCACATTATCTTGATTGGGTAGCAACGCTTGACCCAATCAGACCACCACCGGAATCACCACCATAAGATAATATTTTCCTTCCCTTTATTCTTTTTCATGCATTTGTGCATTAATTCATACATTGAGGATAATGCATGAGATAGGCGTGGGGGAGAGTTCTAACATAAATTAGATTTTCTTTTTATTATTAAAAATAAAAAATATTTTTAACATTTTCTTTACTTTTAAAAACTTTTTTAAAATAGGAACAATATTTTGACATATTTTTTGAAAGAAATTAAGTCAATTTTAAGCAATAGGAAAATCAAAATTAGGATTTCTTATACTTAGTCAAAATAAGATTATTTGTTTGATTTCTACGAAGAAAATTTATGAAAGTAATTTAGTCTTAATTTTTACCTTGATGAAATATGTATGCTTCATACACTTACACCTTAGGGTTCAAAAACAAAGAATCTTATGCTTTATTTTAAAAAAAAGAAAAAGAAAAAAGAAAAATAATATATATATATATATATAAATTCACTGATTAAGCTGGGTATTTGTGCCTCATAAAGCATAAGTATTCAAGCCTAAAGGCGGTTTACATAATAAAGTTCTTAGTTTTGTGGCCTTATTTGCTCGAGTCCTTAAGTCCTTGGGGTGTCTTCTCACCCGGTGCCCTAAGACCGTATGGTTTGAGAGTCACCGATTAAAGGCTCGTTACATGGGTATATTAGAAAACTAATAGAACTAAAAAATATTACCCTAAAAATAAAAAAATGAATAAATAAATAAGACATAAGAGTTAGAGTTAAAGAACCCTTAGTCAGAATTTCACGGTCACGAAGGTGCATATGACCTAGAGTAAAGTAACAGACTAGATGAGAAGTACAATTTGATTCCTTACTTTGATTGATAATAAATTTTTAAATAAAGACTAAGTTTAGGAATGAAAAATTTAATTTTCCAATAACTTATAGATTACTTGAACTCTTACAATAATACTTCAAATATTCTTCTCTTTCAAAATGTATTTTCAAAATACTAACACTTTGTTTCTCTTTTTTTTATGGATTTTGTGGGTGTAATCCACTGAAAACCCTCACGAGACAAAACTTGTCCTCTAGGGATAACCTAGAGGCTTAACGGCCTGTTGTACATGCTCAGTGCAATCACGAGACCTGCGGAAGTGGCCTAATAATTTCTTAGGTCTAAATTTTGATGTTTTGCTCGAGGACTAGCAAAAGATAGGTGTGGGGATGTGATTGCACACATATATTGCATTATTCTTTATTACATTTCCATATTTATCATATAATAAATCTGCTAAATTTCTTTTCTTAAATATCTATTTTTCAGAAGATAATCATGGGGAGAAAGAGGATAAAATCAAATAAATATCAGTTAAATTCAGATTTAACTAGATCTATTTAGTTAGAGGAGGATGATCCCAAATTCAATTGATTAAATTTAGTTTTTGGTGAATCAAGTGGTTAGAGCTAAAGATCAACTGAGGATAACGTCAAATACAGAGTCCAAATTCAAAATCTAAAGGGATAAATGGACAGAGAAAAGATCAACTGATGAGATGAAACAATTTTGACTCAGATTCTGACTAGATACAATTTAGTATTTGAATCATACCTTTTGCTACAGAAACTCAAATTTTCAAGATAATCCAGAAAAAAAACTTAATAGGCTACAACTCTGAAGTTGATCATTATCTCTAATTCTATCATTTGATAAGCTATATTTAGTAACAAACACACCAATAAGCTGTAGATCAGAACTGAATATCCAAATCAAATCAAGTTTGGAGATAATGAGAGGATTCAAATTCAGAAATAACCAGCTTCCCCTATCTTCATACTCCTTTACCCTCTGCATTTCTCCTATAAATACCTATAATCTCAAAGGCAAAAAGAACGACCAAGTAGAGAGTAGAATTTAGGCTATACTATAGTTTATAACTTAGGTTTTTAGTTTCCTTTTATGTAATTTTTATTTTCTTTATGTAACTGAGTGGAGAGGAGACTTTCATGGAGGAATGAGAACAAACTTGTACTGAGGGTGATACCAGTGTAAGTAATCTTTTCTTTTATTGTTATTTGAATTGAATCAAAGTTTCTTTTCTTCTTTATTCTTATTTTTATTTGCTTCCCTCTTTCGTGTTTTGTAAATCCAAATGACTCCGATAGCCTCAAAGTTATCTTGTCCTTACAAGTGTCGTTGATGGTTTATGGTGATGGATAGCCATTCCTATGCTAGTGTAGGTTGCCCCTTCATTTCGTAGGGTAGATCGAGGATGGGGAAGATCCTATTTGTTATACTTCGCTCGTCTTCAAGACAAGGTAAATCGTTGATACGGGTCAAAGGTAAGCAGGCGCTGAAGAGGTAAGTAATTTTTTTGTTTTAGTTTTCTTTCTTTAATTCTTTAGTTTAGATGACCACCATCAACACCCAACTCTTTTATCACTCTTTTCAATTTCTTTGTATATATCCATTTTCTAATTTCTCCACCTTCTCAATCTACCACTTTCTTATTAACTTAATTGTAACTCCATTTTTCTCTTTTCTTTTAAAAAACTAAATGATGATTTTTAACCATCGAATGTAACTTAAAAGAGTACTTGCTAAAAAAGCTTCTATCGCTAGACCCTCCTTGTGGATCACGACCCGCATAGCCACTTGCTATATAGGTAGTATTGAGCACTTTGCACTCTTTATTATTAAGTTCTAAAATTCTGTATTTTTTTGTCCAGGTAAAAATCTCAATCAAAAACATTGTCGAAAGTGTAGCTAGAGAGAGGACATAAAAGGACTACGATAGAGTTTTTTAACTCATTGGAAGAAATAGTACAGAGATCAGAATCCAAAAGGGAGCGAGAAGGCAATCCAAATGCAGGCCAACAATGGCCGGCCGACTGACCACCTAGTCGACCGGCGTGAACGTACATATGCACCGCCTGGCCGATTGCCTGGTCAGCCATAGCAAAGAGAACGGTCAACCAAAATGATCGGCCGACTGGCATGCCTAACTTTTCTATTAGGTTCGATCGATTGGGTTGGTCGATCACCCGGTCGGCCGACAAATGAATCTACTTCTCCTACTCAGATTTAGACTTCATTTCTAAAAAGGATTCGGATCCAATTGTGGTTTCCTAAAACCCTGAAACTCTCTGGTTATAGATAAAGGGGTAGAGCCCTCATGAATTGCATGCAAGAAAAAACCTGTACTTAATTGTTGAATGAATAAGATCTCTCTCTCCCTTGCCCTGAGGACGTAGGCAAATTGTCGAACCTCGTTAAATATTATATTTGCTTTCTCTCTTGTTTATTGTTCTTGTTTTCTTTTGGGTACTTCTCTGCTGCATCTCTCTTTAGTTGAGGTTTCTCAATTTGTTGTTGTCAAGGTGCACACAACAAGTGGTATTAGAGCATCCCAGGTTTGTCATGGGATCGTGTGTCAATTCCGAGAGCATTGGCTGCTTTTGGCAGAGATTGTTTGTCGATCTCAAAGCAGCGTTGAGACTATTTATGAGATCGTGTGTCGATCTCAGAATAGCATTTAAATTGCTCAAGGAATCAAATTTGGTGGAGTAGATCGCTTCAGAAACTCTCCTAGGGTTTCACTTTGAGGTGAAGATTCTATCTTTATCTAGTTTTTTGATCTAACTTCATTTATTTTCTGCATTGTTTTTTTGAGAAATCTATTGAGAAGATAGCTGGAGATAGTATATATATGATGAAAACTATGAATCCACGTCCATTGAAGATTGATATGGTAAAGTTTGATGCCAAGAACAACTTTGGGATGTGGAGATGTGAGGTGATGATGTATTGAGCTACTTCTAAAAAGGATTAGGAAAAGATGAACCGAATAGCGTATGGTCTGATTAAGTCTTATTTGACATAAAATATCAAGTATCATGTGTTATACGAAACATCTGCAAGACAGATATGGGAGATCCTGGAGAATAAATATCTGATAAAAAGCATCGAGTCGCGTTTGCAATTGAAGAGGCGGCTTTATCACTTCTAGATGAAGGGAGAACTCTCCATTGATGAACACATGAACAACTATACAAAGCATCTTACAGACTTAATTAACGTGGATGTCAAGATTGATGAAGAGGATAAGGCGGTGATTCTATTGAATTCTCTTCCTGACGAAGAGTATGAGACCTATACCCTAACTTTGATCAATTGTAGACAAACACTTAATTACAGTGAGGTGTTGGCTGCTCTTGTAAACTATGAAGTAAGGAGGCAGAACAAGTTGTCTTCTTATGAAAGTACATCAGCAGATGCGTTAGTGATAAGTGGCAGGAGTTCCAATGGGAAGGGCAAAGGTGATCGTGAGAGATCAAAGTCCAAGCCAGGTTTCAGAGATCTAAAGAAGAACCAGTGTGTCTTCTACAAAGAGTTAGGGCATTGAAAGATTGATTGTCCAAAAATTAAGGGTAAGGAGTCAAAGACCAAGACAAATCTCGCACAGGTGGGCAGTACTTAAGCCAGTACTTCACAGGCAGGTGGATCGGACTCAGACTCATCGGTATTTTATTTTTCTAGGAGACTCTGAGTGGATACTAGAGCTACTTATCATGTATGCCTAAACAAGAAAAGCTAGATGGATGTTCTGTTGTCATGAGCGATGATCACCAATATAACATGAAAGGAATAGGTACAGTCCAGATCAAGATGTTTGATGGGATGGTACGAGAATTGAAGGAAATGAGGTATGTACCTCAACTTAAAAGGAATCTTATCTCAGTTAGTGCTTTGGAAAGATTGGGTCTTGAAGTATCTATAAGAGATAGTGTTCTCAAGTTGGTGTTGAAGGGCATCAGTCGAAATTATCTCTACTACTTGAAGGGTAGTACAATTACAGGTCAAGTAGCGACTTTTACAGATTCAGATGTTGATTCAACCAGGCTGTGGCTTATGAGGCTCGAACATACAGGTGAAAAGTCTTTACAAGCTCTTGCAAAGCTAGGTCAGTTAAAAGGTGCCAGAACCTGCAAATTGGAGTTTTGTGAACATTACATCATCGGAAAGAAGACCAAGGTGAAATTTGGCATAACGACTCACTGCACCAAAGAGATTCTGGTTATGTTCACACCGATGTTTGGAGACCTACCAAGACGGCATCATTCGAGGTAACCATTACTTTGTGACTTTTATAAATGATTATTCTAGGCGATATTGGGTATATACCATGAAGCACAAAGGGAAAGTCTTAGAATTGTTTGTGGAGTGGAAGAAGAATATGGAGAAAAGCACAGGAAGGAAGATCAAGGTACTCCAGTTAGATAATGGAGGTGAGTATAAGAGTAATCCTTTCCTAAAGCTATGTCGTGATGAGGGCATAGTAAAGCACTTCACAATAAGAAAAATACCGCAACAAAATGGGGTAGCCGAAAGGATGAATAGGACTTTGCTAGAGTAGGTCTAATGTATGTTAGTCAATGTCGGATTATCAAAGAATTTTCGGGTTGAGGCTTTGGCATATACTTGCTATCTTGTTAATGGTTGCCTTCGTCTGTGATAGGAGATAAAACTCCACTAAAAGTTTGGTCAAGAAAAGCTGCTTAGGATTATGATTCGCTAAGGGTATTTGGGTGTCTGGCCTACTACCAAGTTAAAGAAGACAAGTTAGACCCAACAGTGGAAAAAGGTGTGTTTGTAGGATTCAAGAGAGGAGTAAAAGGCTACAAGATTTGGGATCCTAAGAACAAGAAGTTTATCTTCAACAGAGATGTCATATTTGATGAGGCTTTAATGCTGAAGCCTACAATCTTTCAACAGGTGGAGATTGAGAAGACCAAAGGAATATCACAGCAGGTGGAGAGTGATGCTACTTCACCATCTCTAGAAAGATCAGTAACATTGGAGTTCATACCCATAGTGACACAGGGTAGTAATCATGTAGCCGATCAGAATACTGATGAGGAGGAGGATCAGGGACAAGCTATGGGTGATGTCAATGAATCCATTGCAGTTAGAAGAACCAGAAGAAATTCACGTAAGCCTAGTTGACTCACTAAAGATATGATTGCTGCCTATGCTTTCCCAGTCATTGAAGAGGCGATCCCGTCCATGGTGGAAGAGATGGGTTCTCTACACAAGACGACACTTAAAAACTGATAAAGTTGCAAAAAAAGAAAGAAGGCAATTGACTGTAAGTATATGCGAAAAAATAGGGATCTCTCAAAGGTGATATTGTACGCTATAAAGCCAGGTTGGTAGCTAAAAGCTACGCACAGCAAGAAGGTATTAACTACAACGAGGTATTCTCACCTATTGTAAAGCACTCATCGATTCGGATTTTGCTGGCGCTGTAGCATAGTATGAGTTGGATCTTGTCCAGCTCGATGTGAAGACTGCTTTTTCCCATGACGATCTTAATAAGGAGATCTATATGTCTCAGCCGTTGGGATTTAAAATTGCAAGAAAAGAGAATATGGCATGCAAGCTGAAGAAATAACTGTATGAATTAAAGCAGTCTCCTAGGTAGTGGTACAAGCATTTCGATAGCTTCATAAGAGGTAAAAAGTGCACACTTAGCTATTATAACCCATGTGTGTATTACAATAAGCTACCCGGAGGAGAATACATCTATCTACTGTTATATATAGATGATATGCTTATCGCTTCTAAAAGTAGATCTGCAATAGATAGATTGAAGAAAGGCTTGTATTTCGAATTTGAGATGAAGGATCTTAGTGAAACGAAGAAGGTGCTAGGAATGGAGATTGGGTGAAACTGAAACAGTGGCAAAGTTAGCTTGACACAAAAGGGGTATTTACAGAAGGTACTTTAGAGGTTCAACATCAATGATGATACGAAATCTGTAAGTACACATTGTTCCTCATTTCAAGTTAAAAGCCACTATGTCTCCTACTACTGTTGAAGAACGTGACTGCATGACTCGTGTGTCATATGCTAGCGCAGTTGGTAGCTTAATGTATGCGATGGTGTGTACAAGGCCTAATTTGTCACAAGCTATCTCGATGATTAGTAGATACATACATGATCCTGATAGGGGTCATTGGAGGCAGTAAAGTGGGTTATACGATACATTAAGGGTACCATAAATGTTAGCTTAGTATTTGAGAAGGATTCTACAGGTAAGCAGAAGTGTGTTGGATATGTTGATTCGGACTATGCAGGAGATTTTGACAAACGTCGGTCTACAACGGATTATGTGTTTACATTGTCTCAAGTATCAGTAAGTTGCCGCTCTATTCTACAGTCTACCGTTGCATTGTCGACTACAGAGCCGAGTATATAGCCATGACGGAGGCTACAAAAGAGGAAATATGGCTTCAAGGGTTGCTTGATGACTTGGGGATTGATTAAGATCTGTTGAAGATTAACAGTGATAGCATGAGTGCTATCTATTTGGCAAAGAAGTAGGTGTATCATGCAAGGACGAAGCACAATGATGTCAGGTTCCACTTTGTTCGAGAGATTTTGGATGAAAATGACATTGAGCTATAAAAGGTTCACAAAGGAGAATCACATGGATGTGCTTACCAAGGTGATTTCAGGAGTGAAATTTACACATTGTAAAGAATTGATCCATATCTTTTCAGTTGCTTGAGCTCAGTAGAGCTCGTTTGGATGAATTACGGATGCCTTAATCCCTTAGGCAAGGTACGTAGGAAGCCATACAGGTGCAGCCACTTTGAGTCGACGGGTACTGTGTTGAGTTCGGCTCAGATTTGAGAAATTTTCATCGAGGTGGAGAATTGTAGGGAAGGAGGAGATAAAAGGACTATGGTAGAGTTTTTTAACTCATCGAAAGAAATAGTGCAGAGATCGAGAAAGCGAGAAGGCAGTCCAAACACAGGCCAGTAGTGGCCGACCAACCGCCTAGTCGACCGGCGTGCACAACGTGCACAAGCACAGCGCGGTCGACCGGACGTGCACAACGTGCACAAGCACAGCACGGTCAACCGGACGTGCACAACGTACACAGGAACAGCGCGGTCGACCGCACAGCGCGGTCGACCGGACGTGCACAACGTGCACAAGCACAGCGCGGTCGATCGGACGTGCACAACGTGCACAAGCACAACACGGTCAACCGGACGTGCACAACATACACAGGAACAGCGCGGTCGACCGTCCGGTCGACCGTAGGAAAGAGAATGGTCGACCGGAACGGTCGACCGACCGGTATGCCTAACTTTCTGTTAGGCTCGGTCGACAAACCGGTCGGCCGAAAGGATGGGTCGGTCGACTGCCCGATCGGCCGACAGACAAATCTGCTTCTCCTGCTCATATTCAGACATCGTTTCTTAAAAAGGGTCGAATTCAGTTATTGTTTCCTAAAACCCTGAGACTCTCTAGCTATAAATAAAGGGGTAGAGTTCTCATGAATTGTATGCAAGGAAAAACCTATACTTGATTGTTGAATCAATAAGATCCCCCCCTTACCCCGAGGACGTAGGCAAATTGCCGAACCTCGTTAAATATTATATTTACTTTCTCTCTTGTTTTCTTTTAGGTACTTCTTTGCTGCATCTCTATCTGGTTGGGGTTCCTAAATTGGTTGTTGCCAAGGCGCGCGCAACAAAAAGTTCTTCAACTCAAAAATAGAAACATGCACATTAAGTATTCATTTTTGATAGTTATTGATAGGCTGTTGAAAATGGTTCAGTATTTTGTATTTTTTCAAACTTATTTAAAATTAATTTTAACTTCATAAATCAAATAAAAATAAGTTTCTTTAAATAAATTTGAGCTTTAACATGTATGGATAGACTCACTACATATCTCAAACGGTAAAAATATATCTGTCAAGTAACCTTACTTTTTCCTTTTCATCTTGAAAAGATCATGTTAGGTAGAACCCATTAAATCATTGAACCAGCGCAAAGAGTCTATTAAGATTCTATGACAAAACTCTATAAGATCCAGGGGTAGCCAAGTAGTGCTGTAAGATCTGTTGAGCTTCGATTGCGTAAACTCTCAGCAAAAAGTATACTATTTCTTATTATGTTGAATTGGAACGACTAAGGACATATCTGATACCTAAGATGTTGTATGCATTACATGTTTATTTCTTATTGAGAGTTAAGCGAATTTATGAAGCTTGATAAATTTGCCAGGGTTGGCATTGGAGATTGCAACACTAAAATAGTATAGAAATTTACGCGAACATCCTTGGGGTTGTATTCTGTATGTACAAAATTGTTTTGACAATTAAATGTAATCATTTAAAAGGTATACTAGACACATGGAACCTTCATTGGCATATTATAATTGGTACTTTAGTGGTAGTAGACAACTTGTATATATATATGGTGGACGTAGACTATAGCACACTTGTAAAATATGTATTTTTTAAAAGATTTGACAAATGACCACGCATATATTCAAACACTTAAATAATTTAGTTAATGTCATTGTTAGAAAAGAAATTTTTATTTAAAACTTATATCATATTTTTTGGAGTAAATTAGGAAAACAATGACAAAATAACAAGTTAATGGGTCGAGGTACGTTTGACGTTGTCTTTAAAGCAATATTTGCTCTCACTCTGATGCAACAAGGATTGTGCGATTCAAGGATACAACAATCCACTTCTTGTTGTTCTATCCTCTGCTTTGCACTCGACCCAAATTACTTGATCTTTGTTCTTTGTGTGCCAAAAAGAAAGAGAGAGAAAGAAGAATGAAGAATGAAGGTGCATGCGATTTAAAAAGTTATTATACTTTATATTGGTAGTAGAGAACCCCTCAATATGATTATTGAGTACCTGATATGGTTGCAGGGGTCAATTGCAATTTTTAAAAATAATTGCTTCAACGGTCAGATTTTTTTAAATAAAATTAATTGATCAAACAATCAGGATATATAAAAATATATACAAGTCTGGGTTGGGCTCCAATGACTTTATACATTATGTGCCAACAAAAGGCCACATAAAGACCCATTGGCCCACCGAGCAACCTCGCGATGCAAGTGGTAATATTTTAATTAACTTTCTGAAATAGATATGCCAAGATTTGAACTCCTGTCATATCAATTCCTCTTCTCTAAAGTCACCACTACGAGGTGATTGTTGTGATCAAAATCGATCTCTATTAGGATCGTGACACATGTTCTTTACCGAAAGAACCCGAGAAGGCATTTGAAAGCCCTTCTGGAACCGCCTCCATCCTAGCAAGAGTTACGCCGCTACTCTCTCTGGAGACATCTGTTATGTGACAATTTTATCCATCACCACAAACAGATCGAGACGAACTTATTCGAATCGCAAAATCTGCTATATGACTCTATTGATTTACTAATTGGCAAGTGCACCAATCGTTCAAGTAATAAAGTGATGAAGTAAAGTATCGTTCCTACGAGAATTGCAGTTCTATTAAGAACTAACTAATCTAACCCTAATTTTATTTGAAGAAAAAGATTTTGATGTTGAAAGAAATTTAAACTAAGAACTCTAAATTATCAAAATATTGACTTAAGATGAGAATATACTAGGGCAATTGATTTCGGTAATTCTTATTTTGAATTAATATGTTGATCAGGTTAAAACTTTATTCTATTCGTATTAACAATAAAAAAATCCTACTTGAACTAATATTTTTTATCAAAAATATTAATTCTATCATTTAGTCTAGAGTTTACAATCTATCAATCTAGTGAATTGACTAGCTAAGGAGCATTAAGATCTATGATATTTCTAATAAGATTGCACAACCTATGTATCTCTTGTCGGCCTCAGCATATAAGATTGTGATTTCAATACACTAGGTCATCTCCTATCGGTCTCAAATCTAGTCATCATTATAATTTTGGTCGCCAATTGATAAACATTAAAACGGGGAAAAATATTTGATATGAATTCGAATAAGAACAACTAACTCTATTCTACAATATTAATTCCTTATAAAAATATCTACATCAATGCCCTAGTTAGATAGATTTAGTTCATGTTAAAAAGATGCAAAACATGATATTAAACATGATATTCAATAATTGTAACTTGGAAATAGAAGAGAAAAGAAAACACCAATTTAATTGATGCTTCTCCTCTGATCTTCTTCTTCTTCAATACAAATAATTCTCTTAAAAGTCAAGATCTTTATTGAAATTTAGAATATATAAAACTTCATCATTAATACAAGAGTTTATAGTGTTATACATGACCTCTGGATCTCGTATCCACCAACTTATGGTTTCTATAAATCAATCTTAATCCTACATAAACTTTGGAAGAATTACGTCAGAATCCAACTTAAAGAGATGGCTACTCAGTCGGGAAACTCGGCCTATCAGCCGTGAATACCAATATATGTCCAATTCGAAGTCAGAAAATAGCTGGCATAAGAGCGTTGACTAATTTGACTAACGGACAGCTAATTAGTTGTCAAGACACTAATCAGATGTCTAACTAGCTCTTCTGGCTCAAGAATTTTTGTGGGTGCTTCATGTTGTTGTGTAGACTTTATTGAACCCTCAGATTTCATTCTGGTCCTTCGTTTCATTATTGTTCACACTGCAACTCTTCTCTTCATTGCTTTTTGTACTTTTTGCTTCAAAATTTCTCTTGACTTAAAATCATAAGCAAAACTACTGTGTAGAATTAAATATGTAACAAAATAGGTATAAAAAGGATATAATATATGCATGAAAATTATAATTTTCATACCCCATACATAACTTTTGCTAGTCCTCAAGCAAAATCTTAATCTAAAAAGAAAACTAAAAACTAAAAATCCTAAAAAGAAAAATAAAATCCTAACTCACATTTGTAGGAATCACGAGTGCACTTACTATGTGCAACAAGTCATTAAACCTCTAAGTTACCCCTAGTGAACGAGTGTTGTCTCGTGAGAGTTTGTAATGAATACACTCGGAAAATTAAAAGAAAAAAATAAAAAGATAAAGAAAGAGGTTAAGAAAATAAAGATAACCAAACATGAGAATAATTGAAAAATAAAGAAAAGAAAAGGTAAAAAAAACAAAAAAAAGTCAGTCTTTTTGTTTTCCCTTCAAGAAGTATTCACTAGCAAATAAGTTCATAAGTTTTCAACAAATTTCTACAATCAAGTTCAATGTTAAATCAAGAAATCTCATCATCTTTTACAGGAGACTCAAATTTTATATTTTCACACTATCCTTTCTTAGTTTTCTGATCTGATGCACCTTCGTGAACGAATGAATAGTCTTTAGCTTGGGACTTTTGATTCAAACTTTATCATACTTAAATATATTTATATATACATATATATATACTTTATTCATATGAAATTTTAAAATATTATCAACTCGTTGCCCTTTAAGCACTTCCTTATACACACACACACACAACACACACACACACACACACACACACACACACACACATATAGACATATGTGTGTGTGTGTGTGTACACACTTTCAGTAGGCCCTAATATCAAGCTAATTGATCATTAGAATTGTTAAACACTTAATTTTTTTAAAGCTTACCTAACTATCTTTTGCGTAAATACTAAATCTTGCTTAGGCCAAGGCATCTAGTTAATCAATAAATAGGAATATTTTTTTATATACACATATATATACTTTATATTTAAAGTAGGTTAAGCTATCACCCTCATCCCAAGCATTAAACTCTTGTGTAAATATAAGAAGAATACATAATCATGTAGACAAATTCTAGATGGGGCTTATTTTTCAAAATTTTCACCTCTATTCCAAAAATTAAAAGATTCTATCAAATTAATTTTACCATAAAAAAAATCAAATCTTATTGGACCCTTAATCCTTAAAACTAGTTCAACTTATTTTAAAACTAATTTTTTTTAATTCTTCAAAAAATCCTAAAAAGAAAACTTAGGACCTTCCCCCATACCTAAATTTTGGCATGTTCTCATGCAAAGCATAATGAATTAATAATACATGAAAAGTGCAAATAGATACCATCCCCAAAACTCAATTAAACTTTTCAAATACTATGTAAAACTGTGGAAAATCATTAATTCAATTTGTAAAAAACTGCCATATTGACAAAACAAATAAAATTATAAATATTCAGTAAGTGAAAAGATATCACCTGGGCAAATTTCAAAATTTGGTTTATCAATATCTTGGCTGATCAGCAGTCGAGATGACTGAACAGCCATCCTCTGGCTCTGCAAGTAGGGGGGCAATTCAGACCCGACCCGCCAGACCCGATCCGACCCGACCCAGAGTAAGTGGGTATGGGTTTGAGCTATAAGGGTTTGGGTCGTAATCGGGTCGACCCACCTGACCCGATTAATAAATGGGTCGGGTCGACCCAAACCCACCAAACCCACCAAACCCGCTAAGACCCGTTTACTTTTTTATATTTTTGATCCAGAGATTTTTTTTTTGGGAATCATTTATCACACCATCCGAACCAAAGGAATCCTGGGTAGCCAAAAATATTTCTTCCAGAGAAAGAAAACAAAAAAAAACATAAACCTTGGTGGAAAATAAAAATAAAAACCACCCCTCTTTCTTTCTCTTTGTTTCTAATGAATGACTAATCTCCCCTCTTATGTTGGTTTCGATATTTTACTGGCCGATGCTGATAGTGCTCTCGACAGGCTGTGGACCAAGAAGAAAGTTAAAATCAGTCAGCAAGATATCCATATTTAATCTTCCTATTAAGCCGGTTCAGTGGCAAATTTTTTTTTTTAACAGAAGCCAGTGGCTTGAGTTAGATTTTCATATTTTGAAGCTTTAAAAAACGTAGCTGAGCAAAACTCTAGTGGATTCTGTGAAATGTACTAGCCCATCACGGCTTTTTTGTCTCTTGAACCATTGCTTTTTGTTATAAATTTCAATTTTCTTGGTATCTGAATAAATATGTATCTCATAACTTTGTTATCAGCTTTCTTTGTACTGAAACATGTCATTCAAATGGGTCATTTGGGTCTAACGGGTCGACCCGACCCGGCCGACCCATTTAGTTAAATGGGTCAAATGGGTTGGGTCGGGTCGACCCGCATAACACTGGGTCGGGTTTGGGTTTGAATTTTTGACCCATATAAATAAATAGGTCGGGTCAACCCGACCCAATTAGACCCGACCCGACCTAATTGCCACCCCAATCTGCAGGTCTTGGGATTTGGTCCACTTGTATCTCTCATTTTGATTATTCATATTATATGTTTCTGGATGGGGTACCTAGATCAAATCAAAGAAAATAATGTAAGAAAAAGAAATTAAAAAAATCATAAAATTTTTCAAAGAAAAGTTAGAAAACTTGGGTTGCCTTCCAAGAAGTGCTTTAAGTTATACTCATTAGCTAAACTTTCCCTGATTTTCAAGGAGGCTTTTTTGTAGAAGGCTACGGCCTCAAGGCGTTTCGTGCAATCTTTTAAATTTCATTCCATCGTTTCTTTTGTGGTACATCTTTCTCATAGAAAACGCATTTCTATTTTTGCACTCCTCGATTCGGTGGACTTGGGCTGATTACAAACTTCTTGTGGTAACTTTGGAGGCTCTTCTTCCACCGTTTTGATTTCTTCCTTGTTGATGATTTTGATCTTCAAACATGTTTTAACCTTGGGTGGATTCTTTATTGCTTTAAAAATGTTGAAGGTAACTTGCTCATCTTGTACTCGAAGAATGAGCTTCCCTTTTTCCACAATAAAAAAGATGCAAAACATGATTTTAAATATGAAACTCATTAACTGTAACTTGAAAATAGAAAAGAAAAGAAAACACCAATTTACTTGTTGCTTCTCCTTTAATCTTCTTCTTCTTCAATACAAATAATTCTCTCAAAAGCCAATATCTTTATTGAAATTTAGAATATAGAAACTTCATCATAACACAAGAATTTACAGTGATATATATAGACTGATCTCGAATCAACAACTTAGTGTTTTTATAAATCAATCTTAATCATACACAAACTCTAGATAAATTATGTCAGAATCTGACTCAAAGAGATGATTACTTAGCTAGGAATCTCGATCAATCGGTCGTGAATATCACTACATGTCCAATTTAGAGTCAGAAAATAGCTGACAAAAGTGCATTAATTAATTTGACTAATGGACAGCTAATCAGCTGTCAAGTTAGCTCTTCTGGAATTGGGATTTTTGTGGCTGCTACATGTTGCGTAGACTCTATTGAACCCTCTGGTTTCATCTCTGGTCCTTCATACCACTATTGTTCATGTTAAAACTCTTCTTTTCATTGCTTTTCGGATTTTTCTTCAATATTTCTCTTGACTATATATCTGCAAAATCATAAACAAAACTACCGTGCAAAATTATATGTGTAACAAAAATAGGTATAAAGAGGATATAATATATACATGAAAATCATAATTATCACATCATCTTTCTCATCTAAAGCCACCTTACAGCTAAGCAGAGCAGTTGGAGATAGCAATTGATAAACTTTCAGCACACCAATCCTAGCAACTTGGATACGATCTTAGCGGTTACCAGGATCAGTAGATTTAAACCGAACTGTTGAAGATCTGTATCTATCCACTCCACTCCATTCCACCACTTATGTTAGGTATAAATACACCTCCTTCTCCAACGAGAAGGGAGGTCGCTTCTTTAATCCTCAAAGCACATACCGCACATATACCTTATCACCACTTACCACAATACCGTAGCAGTTTTCCTCTGCTGGTCCTCTTCATTATCAACTACAGCTTCTCACGCCCGAGGGTCTTAGGTCGACACCGCACTAGTGCTCTGAACTTAAAGGCGTTAATTGTTATTCATTTTTGCATCATTTTCCACTTTCATATCATGCTTTATGTAAATAAAAATAAGCTTTTTATTCTTTTTCTCTCTAAATTTGCAGGTCCACCATTAATGGAGAGGAAGGCTCATAATCAAGAAATTATCAAGGAATTAATGGGATTAATTAAAGAGCCAAAAGGAAAAGCCCAAAGTCTAGCCCAGATCTGGAGTCGTCCACGAATATCCCCAGCCTTCTAGAAGATCCAACATGACAAACAGACTGTAACAGAACAGCAACAGAAATCGTTGGCGCAACGGCCAAGATTCTGCCGCGGAAACGCGGCTTTGGCCGCGGATCCGCGGCAAGCATCTGGCCGTTGAGCCAGCGTTTGATCCCACGGTCAAGATTTGAGGGCCTCATCCTCTGGAGCCTATAAATAGACCCTTAGGGCCTCTGCGAAAAAGAGAGGAGAGATAGGAGAGAAGAGCTTGTATTTTGAGAGAATTGTAGGGATTTTCTCTAGCTTCCTTTAGTGCTCTTGTAATCTTCTTCTTCCTTCTAGAATTCTGCAAAGAGAGAGAGAGAGAGAGAGAGAGAGAGAGAGAGAGAGTGAGTGTGAGATCTTGTAATTGAAGCGGTGACAACTTGAATGCAAGAATTGATCCATCTATCTTCTCTTCATTACTAATTCTAGTGCTTTACTTTCTTATGCTTTAATTTCTTCAAGTTTTAATTTCCATTGCACTTTCTTCTTCTATGAATTGTTGTGTTTTTCTCATATCAATGTCTAGCTAACTCTCTAACATGACTAGCTAACCACTAACTTTGCTAACTTCTAACTCTTGGGTGATTGCTAATTCATGTGATTCATTGGATGCTTTATTGTGATCTTGTAATTTCAATTCTCTATTATCCCTAATGAAGATGAGTTACTTTAATTCTTGGCAAAAGCTTGTTTTCATTCCATATGATTTATGTAAGCCTCATTTAGAGCCTTGTCTTTAGAACAAGTGCCTTGATGGAACATGGAGATGGAGCACCTAACTATGCTATTTGTTGTACAATTTTCTTACTTCAATGCTAACTCGAGTATGGCTTTGAATGACTAATGAATCTTGTATTTTCTTCCTTAGCATTCCCTTGAGTGACTTTCCTTGATTCCACCATTGAAAATCTATCTCGGGAGCCGATGAATCAATGAGACTACAAGACAAGCCGAGAAGATCACTCATCCTCCAAGTGGGAAAGTATTTGACCAAACAAGCAAGACAAACCTTTGCCGATGAATCAACATGAGGCATGCATCACCCTATGAGATTAGTAAGTTAGTAAATTAGAAGGGTTAGCTAGTCATGATTTCTTAAATCTAAAAGTCTTTTCAAGGTTTTTCCTTCTCAAGTTTTCTTTCAAAGCTAGTCAAGTTTTCCAAGTTCTTTTCACTTTCTTTTCCATCGTTTTCTTTTCATGCAACATTTGCATACCGAAGAATGCCCTTCGGTCTATGCAATGCTCCCGCAGCGTTTCAACGTTGCATGCTTAGCCTTTTTTCAGACATGGTGGAGAAATTCTTGGAGATTTTCATGGATGATTTTTCAATTTACGGCGATTCCTTTGAACAATACTTATACCATCTTAAGCTAGTTCTACAACGCTGCATGGAAAAGAACTTGACACTTAATTGGGAGAAGTGTCACTTTATGGTCAAGTAAGGAATCGCTCTTGGGCACGAAGTTTCACATAAGGGCATTGAGTTTGACAAGTCAAAAGTGAAAGTTATAACGAAGCTCCCTGAGCCAACATGCTTAAAGGACATTAGATCATTTTTAGGGCACGCCGGCTTCTATAGACGATTTATTCAAGGGTTTAGCAAAATTGCTAGACCTTTGACAAATCTCTTAGGAAAGATGTACCCTTTATATTTGTTGAAGAATGTCAACAAGCCTGGAAGGAGCTTAAGTGTAGACTTGTCTCAGCACCTATTATTTCTGCACCTGATTGGACCAAGCCTTTCGAGATTATGTGTGATGCCTCGGATTTTGCTATCGGTGTTGTTCTAGGGCAGCGTATTGATACTAGGCAATACGTAATCTATTATGCTAGCAGAACGCTGAATGAGGCTCAACTCAATTATACAACTACTGAAAAGGAATTTTTGGCTGTTGTCTTTGCGTTGGAGAAATTTCGCCAATACCTGCTAGGGTCCAGGATGACTATTTTCATCGACCACTCCGCCTAAAATACTTAATGCAAAAGAAGGATGCTAAGGCAAGACTTATTCGATGGATACTTCTTTTGTAAGAGTTTGATCTGGAGATTAAGGATAAAAAGGGCGTTGAGAATGTTGTAGCTGATTACTTGTCAAGAATCCCCAATGCACCAAAGGAGAAAATACCCATCAATGATGATTTCCCTGACGAACACATTTTTATAATGTGTGGAGAGCCCTGGTATGCTGACATAGCAAATTACCTCGCAACCGGGCGAACACCTTCTAATTGGTCAGGCCAGGACAAACACCGTTTCATGAGTCAAACGCGGTTCTTCTTTTGGGAAGAACCGTATTTATTCAAATATTGTCCTAACCAAATAATACGAAGGTGTCTTCCTGAGAAGGAACATCAGAGAGTCTTGACATTCTGTCACAAGCTAGCTTGCGGTGGACATTTTGGTCCACGAAAAACTGCTGAGAAAGTACTTCAGAGTTGATTTTACTGGCCCACTCTCTTTAAAGATGCATATACTTTTTGCAAGCTATGTGACAGATGTCAAATGACGGGTCAAATTACGCGGAAAGACATGATGCCCCTTACACCCATCTTAGAGGTCGAAATTTTCGATCTGTGGGGCATCGACTTTATGGGACCCTTTTCTCTGTCCTATGGCAACCAATACATTTTGGTACCTGTAGATTATGTTTCAAATGGGCTGAAGCAGTTCCAACAAGGACAAATGACAACCAAGTTGTCATAAAGTTTTTACGAGAAAATATCATCTCTCGGTTCGGAGCCCCCCGTGCGATAATAAGTGACAATGGGAGTCATTTCTGCAATCGGGCTTTTGAAGCCCTGATGCGCAAATACTCTATTTCCCACAAATTATCCACGACATACCATCCTCAGACCAACGGGCAAGTAGAAGTCACTAATAGACAAATAAAACTTATTTTGGAGAAAATTGTTGGACAGAACCGTAAAGATTGGTCCATCAAACTCACTGATGCCTTATGGGCATACAGGACCGCTTATAAGACTGTCCTCAGTATGTCTCCATATCGAGTTATATTTGAAAAACCTTGTCACTTGCCTGTGGAGTTGGAACACCGGGCTATGTGGGCTATAAAGCAGCTGAACTTGGATTTGGATAAAGCCGGTGCCTTGAAGAAATTGCAAATATCCAAGCTAGAAGAGTTAAGAAATGAGGCATATGACAATGCTCGGATAGCAAAACACAGAACCAAGCTCTTTCATGATAAATCCATTCACCGAAAAATCTTTGTCCCAGGACAAAAGGTTCTGTTGTACAACTCGAGACTCCACCTCCTCCCTGGTAAATTGAAAACCAGGTGGTCAGGGCCATATGTTGTGCAAAAAGTCTTCTCATATGGTGCAATTGAGATTCTTGATCCGAGAAATGGCAATAAATTCACTGTGAACGGTAAACGTTTGAAGTCATTTTTTACCACTGAATTTGTGTCACAAGAAATTCATGAACTGGGTCTTTGCGACCCAGTCTATATGTGACCATCTCACTTATACATTTTCCCTGATTTCCCTGCATATTATTTTGGGACCCTTTTTGTAAATAAATAAAAAAAATTGGACTTTGGTGCTAATTAGCACCAAGAGTTCCACCTCTTCATAAATCCTTTCTTCAAATTAATCTAGGGTTGTAAATATCCAACTCCAGTCTAGGGAATATTGGGACTTCACCTCTTTCAGCCCCCTATAAATTTCATCTACCCTGACTCTCTCTCCTCAAACCAAAACGCATCTCAGATCTGAAACTATCTCTTCAAGCGCCGCCCCTCAAAATTTTCCCCTCCACAGTCTCAGCCTTCCTGCCGCGTTTCCGCGACCAAAGCCGCGATTCCGCGGCTGTCTTTGTTCTGTTGGTGCGCCGCCAAGGTCTGTTGAAGGCGTTTTTTCCTGCTCGTGGCCGATCTGGTGCCCGATCGTCCGAATTCTTGATCCAGTGCCCTCTGCAAATCGAATTTGATTTCCCTCCACGTATTTCGGGGGGTGGTTTGCTTTCTAATCTTCTAATCTATTGTTTAGATATACATTTTTAGCATGGCACCATCTTTGTTTTCTGAGAAAGATTACTCTAGAATTCTTTGTGACACCAATGGGTATGGGCACATTTTCATTGATAAGATCCGTGCATGGGATTGGTACTCTCTCGTGTATGATAACTCCGAACATGATGCATTTTATTGCCCCGAATTAGTGACATCTTTTTACAATTCCATTGATCATGCATCGGTTAATTTCAACACATACCAATTCACGGTCCACATGCCCTTAGGTGACATTTTCATCACGCTTCCTCTCCTTGAGGAACTGACTCACGTCCCTTGTTACCCACAACATAGCGATCCCTTTCCACTCATTGACTACATGACCATTATGGGGGCCCGCTGTACCGAACAAGACCGAGGGCTCAAGGCCAGTACCACCTTCCGTAATGTGCATTGCGTTGGACGATGGATCCAACGCAATATTCTGGGTCTGGACCACACCACTTCTTTTAACCGCCCTGTGCTGCAAATTATTCACGACCTTATGACTAGGCAGCACACGGTCTGCCTCAACAAGACCATCTTCCATTCCATCATTACCAACTCCTCACGCACCCGGGGTGTTAAACATTCACACGCCATCCTGATTACGCGTCTCTGTAGGACTTTCCTCCCGGACGCAATATTTGACATTTATGACCGGGTGTTTGTAGCACATGAGAGGGCCACTAGTGCCTATAATAGTTGCTTACATGCGGTCTGGACCCCTAGTGTACAGTACGAGGATGTGCCAGTAGAGTCCTCTTCTGAGGAGAGTCTAGAGGAGGAAGATGAGCCCGCATTTTGGCACCAGGACCCCCTACGGACTCACGTGCATTCATGTCCACCATATGGCGGGGCATGAAGAAGATTTTTAGGGGACAAGTTCGGCTGGGGAAACAAGTGAAGGAGCAATCATCTAGATTAGACCGTATTGAGGCCAGTCTTCAGCGTTCACAGTCGGCTGGACCAGCACCACCGCTGGTCCAAAACGACGACGGGGGTGACTCTGTTCTTTTACCTATTTCATGCATATTTTATCTTGCATACATTGAGGACAATGCATGAGATAGGTATGGGGGTAGATACTAACTTAGGATTTTCATTTTTTTAGGATTTTTATTTTATTTTTAGGATTTTTATTTTTCTTTTTAGGATTTTTCATTTTTTTTAGATTTTCATTTTTTTAGATTTTACATTTTCTTTAGATTTTACAAAAAACATAAAAAAAGAGAATTTTGATCCATTTTTAAAGAATCAAACTTGATTTTAGGGATTAAGGAAACTCTTAATTAAGATTTCTTAATATAAGTCGAAAAGAGGAGTTTTGTTGGATTTTTAGGTTAAGTAAAAAAGGATAAGAAAGATAGCTACATTTTAATTCTTTCTTTAGCATATATATATTAAACATATTGAGGGATTAATCAAAGACTTAGTGATTCTATTTACACATATATATAATAAAAAATAAAAAATAAATATAAGTATAAATAAAAAATAAATAATTACTTAGCCACTAATTTAGCTGGTTAGTTGTGCCTTAAGAAGCATGGCGAGTCACGCCTAAAGGTGGTTAAGTTCTTAGTATTCGTGGCCTAGTTTACTCGAGTCCTTTAACCTTACGGATGTATCTTCATGTGGTGCCCTAAGACCGACTGGTTTAGGAGTCATCAGCAAGAGGCTCGTTACATGGGTAAATTAGAAAGCCTAAGGAAGCTAAGGAGGTGTAAATAAATAAATAAATAAATAAATAAATATATACAAAATATATTGTATATATTAGTAAATAAATGAACTTTAGTCTAAGAAAAATCCTTCATATTTATAGATGTATATATACTAGGTTTGATGTAAAATCCGGTCTTCGCTCTATTCCTCAGAAACTTAACCTAAGTTGAAGACAAAATTCTAAATAGACACTTATAAAAAGAATGACAAGTTTAGGGTAACTCGAAACCTATAGATCAAGTAAAGTTCTTGAAAAATATGGAAAAATTTCTCACTAACATTTTTTATTTCTTTATGGATTTTGTGGGTGCAATCAGCTGAAAACTCTCAGGAGACAACACTCCTCCTCTAGGGTAACCTAGAGGTTTAACGGCTTGTTGCTCATACTCAGTGCAATCGTGTCACCTATGAAAGTGGTTCAATAATTTAGTTAGAATTTTTTCTTTTTCTCTTTTTGCTCGAGGACGAGCAAAAGTTAGGTATAGGGGTGTGATTGTTATTCATTTTTGCATCATTTTTCACTTCCATATCATGCTTTATGTAATAAAAATAAGCTTTTTATTCCTTTTCTCTCTAAATTTGCAGGTCCACCATTAATGGAGAGGAAGGCCCATAATCAAGGAATTATCAAAGAATTAATGGGATTAATTAAAGAGCCAAAAGGAAAGCCCAAAGTCTAGCCCAGATCTGGAGTCGTCCACGAATATCCCCAGCCTTCTAGAAGATTCAACGTGGCAAACAGACTATAATAGAACGGCAACAGAAATCGTTGGCGTAACGGCCAAGATTCTGCCGCGGAAACGCGGCAAGCATCTGGCCGTTGAGCCAGCGTTTGATCCCACGGTCAAGATTTGAGGGCCTCATCCTCTGGAGCCTATAAATAGACCCCTAGGGCCTCTACGAAAAAGAGAGGAGAGACAGGAGAGAAGAGCTTGTATTTTTGAGAGAATTGTAGGGATTTTCTTTAGCTCCTTTAGTGCTCTTGTAATCTTCTTCTTCCTTCTAGAATTCTGCAAAGAGAGAGAGAGAGTGAGTGTGAGATCTTGTAATTGAAGTGGTGACAACTTGAATGCAAGGAATGATCTATCTATCTTCTCTTCTTTACTAATTCTAGTGTTTTACTTTCTTGTGCTTTAATTTCTTCAAGCTTTAATTTCCATTTCATTTTCTTCTTCTATGAATTGTTGTGTTTTTCTCATATCAATGTCTAGCTAACTCTCTAACATGACTAGCTAACCACTAACTTTACTAATTTCTAACTCTTGGGTGATTGCTAATTCATGTGATTCATTGGATGCTTTATTGTGATCTTATAATTTTAAGTCTCTATTATCCCCAATGAAGATGAGTTACTTTAATTCTTGGCAAAAGCTTGTTTTCATTCCATATGATTCATGTGAGCCTCATTTAGAGCCTTGTCTTTAGAACAAGTGCCTTGATGGAACATGGAGATGGAGCACCTAATTATGCTATCTGTTGTACAATTTTCTTACTTCAATGCTAACTCGAGTATGGCTTTGAATGACTAATGAATCTTGTATCTTCTTCCTTAGTATTCCCTTGAGTGACACTCCTTGATTCCACCATTAAAAATCTATCTTGGGAGCCGATGAATCAATGAGGCTACAAGACAAGCTGAGAAGATCACTCATCCTCCAAGTGGGAAAGTATTTGACCAAACAAGCAAGACAAACCTTTGCCGATGAATCAACATGAGGCATGCATCACCCTATGAGATTAGTAAGTTAGTAAATTAGAAGGGTTAGCTAGTCATGATTTCTTATATCTAAAAGTCTTTTCAAGGTTTTTCCTTCTCAAGTTTTCTTTCAAAGCTAGTCAAGTTTTCCAAGTTCTTTTCACTTTCAAGTTTGTATTAAAAGCGTTTTCTTTTCATGCAACAAATCCATAACGAATTTTTCTTCTACTTTTCCATGTCATTTTGTTTCTTTTGAACATAGAAGAACTCTCGTTTTCTTTCTTCACAACTCAACCATTAAAGCTTCCATCACGAGCTCTCCCTGAGGATCGACCCGTAATAGCTCATACTACTATGGTGATTCAGAAGGAGTAAAGTAACATTGTGAATACATTTTTGGAGTTTTTGAGCATCACTCACGAGCATCGAAGGTTGTTTCTAAACCCTCTCTCTGAATTTAGTACACTCCTCCGTTCCGAACAGGCGTCTTCTTTCTTTATGTGCTCTGACAGGCACAATCGGGGGTGTCCAGTTACTAGTGGCAAAATTTTATCCACCACAAATTAGTGTTTTCATTGAAATCTTGAGTCAACACTTGAGATCTTCCTCCCATCCAACTCAAACCCCTATCCTTCTTTTAAAAGCCCCTTCCCTAGTGTCGATGGCCCTAAAAAAACAAACGATCATCCATAACGGTGCCATGTGATTAGTACCCAATTCTGCATCTGCGTATCACATTTTCCTACTAAATTATGAATAAAACATCGCTTTTGAACCGTGTTTTGGTCTATTTTTTACAGATAAACAAGAGACCAAGAGTAAGAACAGAATAAGAGCCTAATTAAACTCATTTTCAGGCAATTAAATCACATTACTTGTAGATTAATCTAGAGAGCTTCTAGAAGATGCAATGGATCTAGAAATTGGGAACGAATCTGAAGAAAAATGGATTCGATTTATCCAAAACCAGAGATATCTAGAAGGTCCTCGAAGCTAGACGAAACCACGGAGCAAAATCAAGGATCTAAGTCCCTGGTATAGCCGCAGATCCGAGGCAATTGCTGCGATCTGCGGCATTATGGTGGGCCCACGCGTCAATTTTCGAGCGTGAGCTCGTCTCACCCTTTCAGATGGTTCTTTCGCCTATAAATACTGCAATTGCAGACCAGGGAACGGGGTTGGAGAGCTATAGGTTAGAGTTTTCCCTCATTTAGTGTAGATTAGTGTAGTGTTCTTCTTCTTCTTCTTCTTCTTCTTCTTCTTCTTCTTATATTGTATTTTTTTTATTTTAGATTATGTATTAAGGCAAAGTTGATTCAGGAGAGAAAGGGAGAGATTGATGTAATAGATAGATGAAAGCCTCCTCCTTTCCTTCATGGTTTCTTCTCTAACCTCTAACATGACTAGCTAACTTTCTTTCATGACAAATAGTTTCTACAAGGCCTTACTCTTGCAAGAACCATTGATGGCTCATGATGATAGATTCTAACATTCTAGCTCGCTAACTTACTAACAAGCTAACTCTCTTATTTCATGCATGCTTCTAATAGTTTTGATGATCTAATATTTTCATTAGCTTGCTTTTAATACAAACTTGAATGTGAAGAACTGTTTCATGTGTCATGCTTTGTATCGTCTCTTGAAGAAGCCAAGAATTATTGATGGTCAAGGATCCATGTGAGGTAACTATCACTAAGAGGGTAGCATTTAGTGGAGCATTTAGTAGTTAGTAGCCATAAATTTTCTTCTCTTTTTATCTTGTTTTCAAAACTAATTTCAAAACTCTTTTATCATTTTCTTATCGTTGTTTTCACCATCTTCTTAGTTCACCATTGTTTTCATCTTCTTCACAACAAGTTTCATCTTCTTTTCTATTTTGTTTTTAAACCCACTTTCTAAATCATTTCACTTTTCACTTCATTTCTATTTTCTCGCTTTTATTTTACAGATTCCAAACCACTTTTCAATTGTTTTCAATTTGCCGATTTCATTGTCTTCTCCACCTATCACTTCTAACTTTCTTTTCTTTTTCTTTTCTCTTTCTTTAACTGTAATATCCCTAATTAGAAGTACTGTATTTTCATTTTCCTATTGATTTATTTTGTATTACTGATTATTTTTTATCAACTTAATTTATTATTTTCTTTCTAGTGGTTATTATTATTATTAATATTGTTAGTGTTCCTTAATTATTAATAGTGTTCCTAATATTTTTATTTATTATTATCATTGTTGGTGTATTATAATTAATATTAATATGCTATTGGTGCTATTCCTATTTTCCTTTTCATTTTTCCCAAGCCCATTAGCCCATCCTACCAAGTCATGCTTATGCATCTTCATTCTTTTATTTTTGTCTTGGTCCAAACCAAGCCCATAGGAGCCCATACCCTCAAACCCATTATCTAATCACTACCCACTACCCATTAACTTATTGGATTCCTAATATTACCCGTTGTCACAACCAAACCCATTAGCTAATCCTAAACAAAACCCTAAGATTAAAACCTAATCTCTATATTATTCCTCTCCTCTTTCATTCAGCCGCAACACCCCAAGACGCCGCCCCCCATCTTCACCAGGGCGACCTCCTCCTCTCCAGGCCGTGTGCACTGTTGCCAGCCCGCGGCAGCAGCCTTGACCGGCCTCCAGCCTTGCCGCACTCCTCCACGGCAGCCCGACATCCCCAAGATCACCAGGCCACAACCAGCACCACCCCCTCTCCATCCTCCAACAGATCTGCTGCTCCTCTCCCTTGGCCGCGCACCAGCGCCCACGGCAGCCCAGACCATGGCCGGATCTCCTCCACGGCAGACCCCCCTTGCTGCCGCACACACCCCCTTCACCCGGATCTCCCTTCCGTGCAGCAGCAGACCACCGACCAGATCTGTCCCGCAGCAGGCCAGGGCAGCGCTCGGCAGCCCGCGTGCACAGATCCAGGCCATGGCGCACATAACGGCAAGGTGTGCACCCACGGGAGCAACCCAGGCGACCTGCTCCCTTCCCCCGGCGTGGCCGACAGCCCCTCCTTCCCTCCTGCAGACCTGGACAGCCACCGACAAACAAAACAGCGAGGAACAGCCCAAATCTGCAGGCTGTCCAGATCTGCGCAAGTTCGGGCGAGCGGCGAGTTCTCCCGATCCACGCCAGCCCGTCGCCGGAGACCAGCACGGTGACCTTCTCCAGTACCCTGGCTACCCCCCTATGCAGTCCAACAGCGAAGATCGGCACCACAGCGACTGTAACGGCGACTCGCCCGGCGATGACCAGATTCCCCAATGTGAGTGTCTCTTCCTCCCTCTCTCTTTATTTAATTTCGTGTTTCTAGATGTGTTTATGCGTGTGGTATGAATTAGTATGTGATGTAGAATTTCTATGCATTGATATGTGCAAGAGAGGATATGTATATATATTTAATTGTATGTGAGATCAGGTGTTGGTGTACTTCAGATAAGTGCCCAGGCAGAGGTGTTAGTCGACTAATACCATGTATTAGTCGACTAACACACTTATTAGTCGACTTACCCAGCCTTTTAGTCGACTTGACTACCTCCCAGGAAATAGTTGTGCTCTCTGTTTGTTGCCTGAAATCTCTGTTAGTCGACTTGACACCTATTAGTAGTCGACTAACAGTATGTATAGTCGACTTACCCTAGCCTATAGTCGACTAATTGAGTATCCTGGGAGTGTGTAGCTCTCTGTTAACCTGCTAGTCGACTTACCCTAACCTGTTAGTCGACTAACCCTCATCCTAGTCGACTTGTTCATCACCCCTAGTCGACTAACTTGGCTTGACTGCTGTGTATAGCTTCCTTATGGATTGTGGACTTTACCCTTGACCTATGATATTAGATATAGTTGGATGAACATGATTTTGAGGAATAGATATTGGTTGTGCTGACTTGACTTGATCTAATAGAACTTAGATGCATATGTATGTTATGATACCGAGTGTTGGGATATCATGATTGATCTTAATATGAGGAGGAATTGTGAATACTTATGAATCGGAGTTGTATGTTTGAGTGAGAGGACTAGTACTGGATATTGTTGATGTATGTCGGATTGGTGATTAATGTGTCGGATTACGTGATGTGTATTGATACTCGATTGATTGGAACTATTGGAATCATGAGTTAGTTGTAATGACTCGGGATTGATCTAGACTTATGTTATTTACATTGAATGATGTTCAATGATTATACATGGCTTATTTAGTTGAGTAATTGAGGACATATCAGATATGACTGGATGAGTTGAGTTGTGTCTTAGATTGATCTTGAGTTAGAAGTATCCAGAATCTTTATTCCTTTCATTGGAGCCTGACTGATATTGAGATGAGATGGACATTGTTGGCATTTGGGATCTGTAGATGATATATTGTTGATGTTGAGTACCAAGAGTAGATATTCTAGACCATAAGTTATTTGAGGATGATTCCCTTACTTCGATATGATTCAGTATATGTTGACTTGATGATCTCGAGGACATACTATATACTTCATGATTAGTTATTGACTATTTCAGTTATCAGAGATGACTTATTATGATAGTGATCTACATTTTTGGAGTTTGATAATAGTTATTATTTGATCTCAGTTGTTGAGGGTATAGGATTAGAACATATTGGTGTTGAGGAGAGGACTAATTACAGATTCATTGATATGATAGTCACCGTTTTGGATTGCACTGATACGGACTGATACTTAATGACTCATGAGGATTGTATTGGGACTATAAGTTGATGGATTAGTTACTGATATCTCTTTAGTATGAATGGATGAGATTATGGTCAGCTTTAGTTGAGACTGTTTATTGAGCAGTAGCTAGACTGTTACTGTTATTTTATCCATGTTATTGAAAGTTACTGGGAAATGATTATTTGACCGTAACCACGGTACAGTCCTATTGTTCATCGTATACACGGTTACTGTTACTGTTCACTGTTACTGATATCGTTCACCGTGTATACGATTACTGATTGACTGTTACTGTACTGTTATTGTTACTGTCACCGTATCGTCCCAATGTTTTAGATAATATGGACATTGACTGGTTTAACTGAATTGAATAAATAATAAAGTAAATGAACAACTTACACCGGGATTGGGGAAATTGATGGAGGAGACAGCGTCTGTATTTTGGGTGGACCTAGGATACAGGTTGCGCAGCCGACTGAGGGTTCCACTGCAGGGTTCCTGGGGGATGACTGACATCCCATCTGTACTGTTACTGTTCCACTGTTTTCACAGTGAGATTACTGTTACTGTTACTGAGTACCTAGCGGTACGGCCTGGTTCAGCGCCAGGAAACTGAGGCCGTGGTCCCGGGTATGTACGGGACCCACCTAAAGCATGGACAATGTCTCTTCCACTAATTTCAATAACTTAGGATGCGGATTGACACATGTAGTAGGCGTAGTATGGATGCGTCTATTACAGGTGGCAATTGGTGTTCGCTGACATAATAAATGATAATAAACTGTTATAATGTATTGTGACTGACTATAATCATTTGACTGTGTACATGTATACTATGATAGGAATATGATTGTAACAGTGACCAGATTTAGATACCAGCCTAGTGACATATGATAGGTTACCTATTGTGACAGCAGTTGCTTACTTACTATTGATCAATTGTTGCCTATCTTTATTCGTGTTGTTATTATGTTTATTACAGTTCTTTTAGTTATCTGTTATATGGTCTCTTTTATCTTCAGTTGCTCTTATTACTAATTATGCACATTGTTTCTTCTGCACGAGCTGTTTCCCCTTTACGCACACTCATTATGGTCGCGTTCTGACGACCCTGGGTTTGCACGTCCCGCTATTGGACGGTTGGTTTCCTTTGTGCAGGTGTTCGTTGAGGCCGTATGCTTCGCGAATAGCTGGAGCTTCTTCCTATTCTATTCTGGTACTCTTATTTTTTTAGCTTTCATATTACTTCCTGATTCTTGTCATATCAGTTCAGTTCTTATTCCAGTCACTATTCTAGCTCTTGATTCATATGATATCATGCGTGGTTGACTATATGTATTATTGCAGTGATCGATGATTATTTTAGTTCTGATTTATAGCTTGTTCAGGTTACAATTGAGGCTTAGCGTGTATACGTGGGGTATTTTCCTCGCGTATATACGTCGCCATAACGTCTCCGTATCTTTAGGATCGGGGCGTTACATTAACAAAGAAGAACTTATTAACAAATGACATGAAAATGAACTATTAATGCTTTTATCGTGTCCTGTCCCTGTGGATTTGACCTGTATAGCCTATATGCTATAACAGAAGTATTAAGGAAGCCAAAGCACCATACTTAAAATACTGATTTAAAAATACATCTTTCCGTGCACGGTTCAACCCCAATCAAATTTTGGCATCATTGCTGGGGAGGGGAATGGTTTTAATTTCACGTTTTTATTAATATTCTCTTCTCTGTTTTGGTGTGCAGGTAAATTTTTACAGAAACTTAGCATTGCAGAAGTATCGTCTTGCTTTCATCTCCTCGCTTTAGAAAGCAGGGACCTTGCTTTCATATCTTTGCCACGCCAAGGCCAAGAATGCCGCGCAAACGCGGCCTTTTTGTGGCCCTTGGACTTTATCTTTTGCAAGAATCTTTCAAGTTGCATATATATATATATGTGTGTGTGTGTGTGTGTGTGTGTGTTACCTGCTATTATTTTTCTGCTTTGATTGCCTACACACTGCAATAATAAAAACAAAAACAATAAATTGGATGTATTAATACGGTTTAGATATTTGCGTTTAGGGACGTGTCAATTTCAATTTCAATATACTGTGTTCTATTATTGTGATCTGAACTGAGGTGTACATATAGCATTGCATATAGCTTAGGACAAACACGTGGCCGATTTACTCACTTTGTGTGCTATTCTTGTCTATATTGCACACTTGCACGAATTAGACTTAAGGATAAAACTCAATACAAGATAAGGTGGGAAAGTCATTACCCTCCCTTAGCCCAAAAACCACCTCCCTACTCACACAACCCAAACCTTAATAAAAATTAATAAACATTGGCCTCTAGGGACATCTCAGACTCATTAAGAGATTGACCTCAGAAGGAAGTTGTTAGTCCGGACTGAAATCACCTAGAAGGGGGGTGAATAGGTGATAATGCTATTCTATTGAACTAAATGCAGAATTTAAAAATTAATTACAATAACACACAAGCAAGTATATGATATAGCAATATGATCAATGCACAAAGTAAAGAGAGAGAGAAAGAGTAAGAGTCAATGGATCAAGCGCAAACAACAAGATTTGTTTTGAGGTTCGAGCACCCAGCTCTACGTCCCCGTCTTCACCTAGAAGGATTTTGAATCCACTAGCTTGTCCACAAAGGACTCCCACACAGGGAACCTCCACCGAGGATTTGAGGCAAATATAACCGGGAGTACCTAACTCCTCTCTCAACCAAATACAACCGCCACCTAGGCACCACAATCCACCTCTACCAAAGAGGGATACAAAACCAATACCAACTCAACCTCACCAAGAGGGAGCAAAGCACAATCTCAACCTCTACCCAAGAGGGAGCCAACCAACAAATATAGAGTTTACAACTTGGTGGTCTAACAACCACAAACAATTTCTTTTCCCACCAACCAAAAAGATCCTATAGAATAGGATAGTAGAAGTAGCTCAAGTGTTGAGAAAACCAAAGGAATGGAAAACAAATACTCAAAGAAAATCCTTGGGAAAATCTAGAAACCAAGATGAAGAAGTTGAATCAAAACATTTTTCCCAAAAACCCTTTTCTTTGATTTTCCAATCCCTAGAAAAAACACCAAATAGATTGTGCAAATTAAAGCCCAAAAACTTCTTTTGATTGCTGTGAAAACACTAGAGAGTAAGGAAAAATTAGCTCTTCAAATCTTAGAGAAAACTTGCCACTAATGGGGTATTTATAGCCCCTAGAAAAATATAGCCATTGGCAGCTAAAACTGCCAGAAATGGCCTACCGATCGACCGAACGGTCGACCAGCCAACGATCGATTTTTGACCGTTGGCAGCTACCAGTCGACCGCCCGGTCGACCGGCCCCAGAAACAGAGAGCAACACTCTTTGTCCGGTCGACCGGGAGCAACTCGAGAGTGGGTTGCTCTCAGTCGGTCGACCGGCCGACTGACACAGCTACGTGCACAATCTTGTACACGTCCGGTCGACAGCTACGGTCGACCGTCAGAGCCTGGCAGCCAAAATCTGGGACTGAAAAAACTTGTTATTTTTAATTCTAAAAATTCCCATAAATCTTCTAAAAATTCACAAAAATAGTTTTATCATTTTTCATTGATATACAAACATGTGATAAAAATTTCAAGACAAATATCAAACATTTTGAACCACTTTTATGTCTTACAAATATTTTCGAAAACCAAAACCTATATTTTTTCAAACTTGTATTTTTCAATAGGAAATCTGATTTTTTCAAAACTCATTAAAATATAAAAACATGATACTAAAACACATTTAGGCATGCTGCATATGGATAGAAATCCAATATACAAGAAACATATTCATATCATAGTTTTTGACTTTATTTCCAAAAATATGTTTTGTTAAAACACAAAACCTAAAACACATGAATAGGTATATCAAATTAAGTTTGTCTAGGATATGAAGCATACATGTATATAGAACATGTCTAATATACATAAACACATGTAAACTTGTTTTGATACTTATCTATTCATGAAAATCAAGATCGGTTAAACTAATCAACCGAAAACCAAAATCAAAACATAAAACGTGTGTGTATTGTGAACTTGAGCATATCATACTATTCTAATCTTTACAAATGGATCTAAACACAAAACTAAACTAGGTACCAAGATCTTCTTGTAGAGCGTCGTCTCCAAGCTGACTCGATCCAAAACTCCAAAACTCCGAGCTTGACTCCAATGAGTGCTATATATGATCTTGATGCTCGGGCTCTGGAAACTCCTCGTGAAAGCTTCCAAACCATCTTGTTGAAGCTAATCACCAACTAATATCTTGGTTAATGATCTGATACTAAAATCACAAGATTATTGGTACACATAACTACATGAGTTAATCATCATCAAAACTAGAGTGGAAGGCCTATGGGCCAACAATCTCCCCCTTTTTGATGATGACAAAACTCATGAAGTTATATATGCATGGATTAAAGTTAAGCTTCAAGAAAACTCCTCCTTAACTCATGCATCAAGATAAACAAATAAGTATGCAATGAATGTTCATAAACATGTATGCATCAACATGTATAAAACACATAAATTTCTAAAACATGCTCTTGATACCAATTAAATAAAACAAGTACATTTTCAAAACAAGCTCTTGATACCAATTTGCAAAACAAAACTAATGAAGCTCTTGATACCAATTTGCAAAACAAAACTAATAAAGCTCTTGATACCAAAAATAAACATGTTCGTTAAATAATGCTTTTGATACCAATTGAACTTTAATAAAACATAAAACATGCATACAAAAACATGCATATAAACTACAAACTCAAATTCTTCTCCCCCTTTTTGTCAATCATCAACAAAGGGGTAAAAGTAAAAACAAATTGTTCCCCCCCTTTTTGTTCAAAACAAAGAATCAATAAAGGGGTGACATAAAACATGATACAAATAAAAAAAATGTCAATGAAGTGCATAAATGATATCAATTGAAATGAGTATAAAAACATTTTAAGGAATGCCTATATCAAATGATACCAATTGAAATAAAGGTAAACGAGGCATTGTAACAAATTATTTTAATTGAGATTTGTTTCAAGTTAAACATGTTTATATGAAAACATATATCAAATGAAAACAAAAATCTTGATATCAGTTGATAAGTAAACAAATAACATACCAATTGTAAGAAAACAATCTTGATACCAATTGAAATTAAACATAACAAATTTTGAATTTCTAAACAAGGATTTTGATACCAATTGTAAATATTTTTCATTTTGAACATATGATACCAAATTGAAATTTTCAATCATAAAGTATGGGAGTGGAAATCAAATACCAATTGAAAGATGAAATACAAGTTTTCTCCCCCTTTATGAAATACCAAATGAAACAATGAATAAGCTTATATATGGATACCAATTGAAAACTAGTCAATTGAAACAAGATAGTCATTAATAAACAAGCTTTATCATGATCAAAATTTGTGCTCTAAGATATATGAATATAATAAGCACAAATAAAAACATATATATGTATGAAAAATTAGATACCAATTGAAATTGATACTCTTTGAAGTGCAAGCATACATATACAAAAAAAAATATGAGTATACAAAAATGTCAATATTGATACCAATTGAAGGAATCCAATAATACCAATAGAAACAACAATAATATCAAGTGTATACCTCATATAACCTACCACCCATTCATGTTCAAGTTTAAAAAGATTTTCACTATAAAGCATACATGAGCATGGTCTCCCAACCAACCGCCCTTGGAAGGTAGGGGTTTTCAAAAATGGGTTTGAAAATATTGTAAGTTTGAAAACTCTACCATAACGAAGAACACGAACTAGTTATGAAAAAATTTGTTAACTAGTACGAAATCCTTCAAGTATGGAACAAGACAAAATTGTCTTTCATGAAACACATGTAATTCACATGATCACTAAACACTCAAAATTCATAAAGCCCATATCATACTCATGAAAACAAAATCATGAGAAACCTAATAAAGTGAGTGAACAAGTGTTATGTGACACATATCATCATGAAAATATTCAATTAAGCTCAATTTAAATTCCTTTAAACATGAAACATGAAAATCTAAAATTTTTCAATAAAACAAATTATACTTCAAGGCATATGTATGTTTTGTCAACACAAAAAGTATACATACATATCCCTAAACACAATTGAGTCTATATATAAAGATTTGCATGAAAAGCAAATGACTCAAGGGGTATACATGTATATCTTAAAGTTTGGCAAAATAGACGTATACATTAAGTGAAAACACAAGATCATAAAACATATCCAAAATGGGGAATACACGTTAGAATGCATGAATCATCAAAACTAGACTATACTAGCACATCTAATGGGTACAAATAAGCATTCAAGCACAAACATATATAAAGATTTATTTGTGGCCCACTATATGTACAAGTATAAATCCTAGTCTTAATAAAAACTAACATCTAAACGTATATTCAAAACATGAGGCATAAAACTAGACATAAATCAACATGATAATCATAAAAATGATCATTATGTAAATCCACATGCTATTAGACCTATGATATACATAATAGCTAAACAATGGTGAGAACACAACATATGGGTCCATATAAACATGGGTGATCTCAAAAGCTATATATGCATGTCAATGATCTAAGAATCATAGCATTTAACATACTAATCAAAACATGAAGCATCAAAAACAAAAATCATAAACGTACATATGGTCATTATGTATACGCATATGCATTAGATCTAGGGCATACATATTAGTTTAAAATAAAGTGAGAACACAAAGATAAGTCCATTTTAAACATGGGTGTCTCAAATAACTAAACATGTATATCACTAATCTAAATCACATGGCATAATCATAATGAGCTTTAAAACATGACATGCTACAACTGAAAGTCATAAAAAGCAAGCAAACATAAACGGAAGTTAGAGATTGATACCAAAACCGATGAAGGCACCTCTCTAGCTCTCCAAACCAAGGTGGTCCTCCCACCAAACTCCCCTTGAAAGTGATGCATCCAAATTGTTTTCTTTAAGCACGGAACGCATCCACTTCAAGGTACCGCCACTCTCACATGATGCGAGAGCCCACACCTACATCAAATATCATAGGGGTGGTCTTTGGTACCAATTTTCTTTTGGGTCCATAGGGGTTAGAACTTTTCCTAACCCAAACAAAATTAGTTGCTAAATTAACATCATGTATACGATCATAACAAAATTTAGCAAAGTGGCCCTTACATCCACAATGTGTACAAGTGTACTGATTAGTCTCTATTTTGCATAATTTTCATCACATTCTCATATTTATTTGATAAAAAATTCTGCTAATAATACCTTGCTTGCTTGACTCTACGTCCATGGTGTGCAAAGGAAGAAGAAGACCAAAATCACCATTTAATTGGTGATTAAAAGCCTACCAACTAGCCATTGACTTTAGAGTGAAGATCTGGTCAGTACAGGGGGTCAAATCGCAAATCCCGGAACCCAGACGACCAGAGGACAGTATGGGCGACACGCTACCCAAAAATGGGCGCGCGCCGCCCTGACTTTGCCGCGGAATCGCGGCATATGCCGCGATTCCGCAACAAAGTTGGCGCGCGCGCGCCCAGTTTTTGGGCCACGTGCAGTGCACGTGGCCCCCTTTCTCCTGGAGTCTATAAATAGCCCCCCTGGGGTCCCGAATGCAAGCAGATTAGAGTTTAGGCAAAAGTTGTAGTCTTGTCTTTAGTTTGTTGTTGTTGTAGTAGTTCTTCTTCTAGTTTTAGGTCTTAGCCATTAAAGAGAAAGAGAGAGAGTGTGTAAAGTGTTGTATTTGAAGGGTGACAAGATAATACAAGTACTACTTCTCTTCCTTCTTTCATTTACTTGTCTTTGCATTTACTTTTATTTCCTTGTTGTAGTGTAACTTCTTCTTTCTTCTTTACTTCTTTTACTTTGTTGTAGTGTAACTCCCCCTTTCCCTTTTACCCCTTTTACTTTGTTGCTTCTTTATTGATGGCTAACTAACTTTTTCATAGCATGGCTAACTAACTACTAACCCACTAATTTCTAATACTTGTTTGATAACCCGTATGAGTCAATAGTGCCAAACAAAGCCTTGTGCAAATGAGAGCTATGGCATCTTAAGACGAGGGTTCTAATTCTAATTTATCTACAAGTATCTATTTTCTTATATTTCATACTTAATTCGTTTTGATGATCTATGAGTTGTGTTTTACTTGTTAGACTCTTTTCCTTTTAAACTTTGCCGATACCGATAGTGCACTCGAGTCTTCCCTTATTCTCGCCTTCTAACGGATCTTGATATGGGAATGTCCTAGTTTTTGCCGTGTAAGGCTAAGTTATAGGATGAACTCTCACTCGATTTTCACGTGATTAGTTCAATGCACAAGTGTCTTGTTTGCCTATGATCCATCGTGAGGCTATCTTCAAAAAGTTAGAAATTAGTGGAGCACTTAGTAGAAAGTTAGCCACGCATTTTTACAACTAAGAAAAAAAAATCACTTTTACAAACCAACAAAACGTTTTCCAACAATTTCTAAAAATACTTGTTTTCACTTTTCAAATTCTTTATTTGGAAACAAGAACTTTCTTTCTTCTTGAACTTTGAAAGCCGCATCAAGCTTCTATCGCTCTCCCTCCTTGTGGATACGACCCGTATAGCCACTCGCTACTACGGAAGAATCGCAAAAGCAGTAACATCAGCCCACACTTCTTCTCTTATTTAATACTTGCTTTTTACGCGATCAAATTTTGGCGCCGTTGCCGGGGAGGGAACGGCTTTATTGTTCACTACTAAAGATTGTTCTTTGTTTTCTTTTGTGTGTAGGAGAAGAACCAAGGAGCTCACCATCACGGGAAGCAAAAGAGGTGGTCAAGGACATTGCGCGATGATTTATTTGCCCTCGGAAAAATTCGTGTAAAAGCGAGTTTTTCCGATTGAAGTACTAACGCACTCGTTTGCAGGGTTGCCGAACGCCGCTAAAAAAAAAGTGCTTTCAATTTTTTTTTCGTTTCCTTGGATGCTTCACTATATGCATGTGTAATAAATTCAACAGAAATCCACTTGTTGCTTAATTAAAATTTGAATTAGACGTTTGCATTTAGGGCACGTGTCTATTTCAATTCATTTCAATTTCTGTTGAAGAGTGCTGGAGACAAGGTACGTGTGCATTCATATAGATTAGGACCAACATTTTGAAGTGATTTACCGATTTGAGTGTTACCTTGTTGTGAATAAACTGTACACTTGCACTATTGACTTTAAGGGCAAAACCAAAATAAACAAGATAAGGTGGGGTTTCATCACCCTTCCTTAGCCCAAAAACCATCTCCAAGTGCACTCACTTTTTCCCAAGCCTTGATTAAAAATCAATAGACGTTGGCCCTAGGGACATCTCGGACTCACTAAGAGATTAACCGAGGTTGGAAATTGTAAGAACTTTACTCCTGCAAAATCGGTGTCTAGGAAAGTGGATTTAGAGGTAAAGCCTCGAAAGCTCCGTGGTTTGGCATAATTAGGCCCGTGGCTCCGCCCGGATACCTCCCCCCGAGCTTTGCCCTTTCCTGGCCGATTAGCTTGTAGTCGAGTTCCTACAACAACCTTCCCCGGAGAATCGACCAGTTAGGAGTCGTCTAGGTCCAGGTACCTTAGACTAAGGCTTGTGGTTGTTTTTCTCTCTTTTGTTTGTTTTTTATTCTTTTTTCGATTGTTTGTTGTTTTCACGTTGGTTGTGGTGTGCTGAATGCAAGAGTGGGTGAGAGATCCATCAACTTCCAGATTAACAAGAAACACCTCGTTACCCTTGCATCCAGAACCGGTGATGGCATCACTTCAGGATAGATTTTACCCGATAAGAACTTCACTTCCATCTTGCATAAAACTTCCTGAAGCAAACGGAAATAATTTCGAGTTAAAGCCCAATTCATTAACACTCTTCCGAAATTCCATGGTTTAGAATCAGAGGACGCATACTTCTTTGTTAGGGAATTTGAAGAAGTATGCCTCATGATGCGAATACCCCAGCTAGGAGACGATGCCGTTAGGTTACGTTTCATCCCTTTTTCCCTAAAGGATCTAGCTAAGAAATGGTTGTACAGTCTGGCAGCAGATTCAGTCACTACGTGGGATGATTTTGTCAAGGCTTTCTTGAAGAAATTTTACCCAATTCACAAAACTGCCCTCATTAGGAAGAACATCATGCAGTTTAAGCAAGACCCGAGCGAACCCTTTTGGAGATACTTTGAGCGATTCAAAGATCTCCTAGCTCAATGCCCTCATCACGGTGTGGAGAAATGGCGTCAGTGCCAGATTCTCTACGATGGTCTAGACTATCAGACTAAGACCCTGTTAGAAACGATGTGTCAGGGAGGGTTCTTGCAGAAGGATGAGAATCAGGGTTGGGATTTATTTGAGGACTTAGCTGAGAAAACCCTGCAGTGGGAGCCAGCCTCAGAGAAACCTAGGAATTCACAGTCTATAGCTTCAAGAGGAGGGCTCCTATCTTTAGAAACATCCATAGCTGCTGAGGCCAAGATTGCTACCCTGATGAGAAGGATAGAGGCTCTAGAAACAAAAGAGCCTGCTAGTGTCAACCAGATCAACCCACCACCAATTCACAATCCGGGTTGTTCATATTGTCAGGCACCGAACCATGTCTTCGAAGAGTGCCCTGTTTTTCATGCCCAACAAGTGCCACAGGAACACATGAACGCGGCTTACTCACGGCCGCTTCACAACCCCTACTCACAGACATACAATCCCGGTTGGAGGAATCATCCCAATTTCTCCTGGGCCCCAAACAATCCTCCCAGGCCCAATTTCTCCAACAACTTTCACCATCCTGCTCCTCCACCACCTTTTCCCAGTCAAGCCCCATCTTCCTCCTCCCAAGGCTCTCCAATGGAAAAGAAAATCAATAAATTGGAGGAGAGCATTGAGGCTTTCATTAAGTCCCAGTCTGCTTTCATGCAGAACCAGGGACAAACTCTGAACAGTCATTCACAAGCCATATCTAGGTTGGAATTGCAGATGAGCCAGTTAGCTAGCTCCCTAAGTGAGAGACCTAAGGGTACCTTGCCTAGTCAGCCATTAGTTAACCCAAAAACCTCCAACCAAGCATATGAAGTTCAGGATCCATCTCTCAACCACTGTAATGCTGTTCACACACTGAGATCTGGAAAGAAGGTAGACAACCAGGTCTACCAACCAAAGAGTCCAGTCCATCCTGATCCCAATCAAGCCTCCACTTCTGCTAGTGCCTCCCAATCTGCTCCACAAACATCTGATAAGGACCAAGCTGCTGAACAAGTTCATAAGCCTGTAGCACCCTTTCCCAATAGGCTTAGGAACAACAATAAAAACATGCACATGGAGAAAATGCTAGAGATGTTCCACCAGGTTAAATTGAATGTGCCACTTCTAGACGCTATCCAACAAGTCCCGGCTTATGCCAAATTTCTGAAGGATATGTGTACTAAGAAGAGAAAGACCAATGTGCCCAAGAAAGTGTTCTTGGCCACTAACATAAGCGAAATTCTGTCTGGTCCCATTCCGGTAAAGTACAAGGATCCCGGATGTCCCACTATTTCCTGCACCATAGGACAGACCGAAATCAGTAGAGCGCTTCTTGACCTGGGAGCAAGTATCAACTTGCTACCTCTCTCTGTGTACCAGCAACTTAGGTTAGGTGAGCTAAGCCCAACTCGAGTCACCATTCAGCTAGCTGACCGTTCTGTGAAGATCCCGAAAGGGGAAATCACAGACGTCCTCATCCGGGTCGGGGATTTCATTTACCCCGTTGACTTCATTGTTCTAGAGACCCAACCTGTGTCAAATCTTAGGTCTCAGACTCCCGTCATCTTAGGGCGCCCGTTCCTAGCCATAGCCAATGCCATAATTAACTGTAGGAATGGGTCAATGCGATTAACTTTCGGAGACATGATGAAGGAAGTCAATGTCTTCAATCTTGGAAGACAACCTAGGGATGTCAATGATCAGACGTTTGAGGTCAATTCCATTGAAAACCTGACCAGTGAGCATGGGGAATGCTTGGAGATAGAGACTGAGGCAGAATTCGATCTGGAGGATGAGGAATTCAATTTAGACCAGATTGTAGATTCAGCAGTGGATTGGGCATCAAGCCCCAGTGTACCGTATCCTAGGATTGAAAGCCCAGAGATTGCCTCCAATAAAGAAACACCTTCCTTAGAGCTTAAAGACCTGCCTGAACACCTCAAGTACGCCTACCTGGGCGGAAAGGACACCTTGTCAGTCATCATAGCATCCCACCTGACTGCGCAACAAGAGGACAACTTAATGTCTATTCTGGAAAGACATAAGGAAGCCATTGGATGGACAATGAAGGACATCAAGGGAATCAGTCCAGCCATAGTGCAGCACAGGATTCATTTAGTCGATGAAGCAACCCCTAGGAGGGACCCACAATGTAGGCTTAACCCTCTCATGCAAGAGGCAGTGAAGGCCGAAATTCTGAAACTATTAGATAATGGGATCATTTATTCTATTTCTGATAGCCAATGGGTTAGCCCGGTTCATGCGGTCCCAAAGAAGGCTGGCTTTACGGTAGTAGAAAATGAGGAAAAAGAGTTGATACAAACAAGACTGCCTACCAAGGTTCGTGTTTGTATCGACTACAGGAAGTTGAATGCTGCTACCCGTAAAGACCACTTCCCGCTACCCTTCATCGACCAAATGCTTGAGCGTTTGGCTGGATATGAGTACTACTGCTTTCTGGATGGGTACTCGGGGTACAATCAAATCCCCATTGCTGCAGAAGACCAGGAAAGACGACATTCACTTGCCCGTTTGGAACCTTTGCTTATAGACGCATGCCTTTTGGGTTGTGCAATGCTCCTGCAACGTTCCAACGGTGCATGCTTAGTTTGTTCTCTGATATGGTGGAACGTTTTCTTGAGATTTTCATGGATGACTTCTCCATCTACGGAGATTTATTTGATCAATGTCTTCATCACTTAGAGTTAGTGCTACAAAGATGCATTGAGAAGAACCTAACTCTAAACTGGGAAAAATGTCACTTTATGGTGAAACAAGGGATTGTCCTGGGCCATGAGATTTCACGGAGAGGCATAGAAGTAGATAAGGCTAAGGTAGAAGTGATTGCTAAGCTTCCACCCCCCAAAAGCATCAAGGATATTAGATCCTTTTTAGGGCATGCTGGGTTCTACCGACGGTTCATTAAGGACTTTAGCAAAATTGCTAGGCCCTTAACTAACCTGCTCGCTAAGGACGTGCCCTTTGACTTCAATGAGGAATGTTTCAAGTCATGGGGGAAGCTTAAGCAAGAACTGATTTCTGCACCTATCATTTCTGCCCCTGATTGGGCCCATCCATTTGAGATCATGTGTGATGCATCTGACTTTGCTATTGGCGCTGTTCTAGGACAGCGAATCAATAATAGGCAGCACGTGATCTACTATTCGAGTAGGACCTTAAATGATGCTCAACAGAACTATACAACGACTGAGAAGGAATTCTTGGCCGTTGTCTTTGCGTTAGAAAAGTTCCAGCCCTACTTGTTAGGTTCGAAAACAGTGATTTTCACAGATCACTCGGCTCTTAAATACCTCATGTCCAAGAAAGAAGCAAAAGCCCGACTGATTCGGTGGATTCTTTTGCTTCAAGAATTTGACTTAGAAATCAGGGATAAGAGAGGTATAGAAAATGTGGTCGCTGATCATCTCTCGCGAATTCCGAATGCACCAACCATCCGAGCTCCGATCAATGAGGATTTCCCTGATGAGCACATCCTAGCCATTCTTAAGGAACCCTGGTATGCTGACATCGTTAATTACCTGGCCACAGGACAATTACCCGCTGACTGGACAAAGCAAGACCAATACCGCTTCTGTGCCCAAGTACGGTACTTCTTCTGGGAAGAACCGTATCTTTTTAAGTATTGTCCCGACCAAATACTTAGACGATGTATACCCGAGGAGGAACAGAGAAGTGTGCTTAGTTTTTGCCATGACCTTCCATGCGAAGGACACTTCGGTCCCCGCAAGACTGCAGAGAAGGTTCTACAAAGTGGATTCTACTGGCCCACTTTGTTCAAGGATTCGTATCATTTTTGCAAGTCATGTGCAAACTGTCAGAAGGTAGGGAAAATTTCTAGAAGAGACATGATGCCCCTAAACCCAATCCTTGAAGTAGAAATTTTTGATGTTTGGGGCATCGATTTCATGGGACCATTCCCCAACTCCTTCGGTAACCAATTCATTTTGGTTGCTGTCGACTATGTCTCTAAGTGGGTAGAAGCTGTACCAACCAAGACGAATGACAACAAAGTGGTTGTCAAATTCCTCAAAGAGAACATCTTCTCCCGGTTTGGTATCCCGAGAGCGATAATTAGTGATAATGGATCACATTTCTGCAACAGAGTTTTTGAAGCTCTGATGCGAAAATATTCCATTAATCACAAGTTATCAACCCCGTATCATCCCCAGACAAATGGGCAGGTTGAGGTCACCAACCGACATATCAAGCTCATTCTGGAAAAGACTGTCGGTCAAAACCGAAAGGATTGGTCGGTTAAGCTCAATGATGCATTGTGGGCTTACCGTACCGCATTTAAGACAATCCTGGGGATGTCTCCTTACAGACTCGTATTTGGAAAAGCCTGTCATCTGCCAGTAGAATTAGAACACCGGGCCCTCTGGGCAATTAAGCAACTCAACTTTGACCTGACCACCGGGCCCTCTGGGCAATTAAGCAACTCTAATTTTGCATAATTTTCATCACATTCTCATATTTATTTGATAAAAAATTCTGCTAATAATACCTTGCTTGCTTGACTCTAGGTCCATGGTGTGCAAAGGAAGAAGAAGACCAAAATCACCATTTAATTGGTGATTAAAGCCTACCAACTAGCCATTGACTTTAGAGTGAAGATCTGGTCAGTACAGGGGGTCAAATCGCAAATCCCGGAACCCAGACGACCAGAGGACAGTATGGGCGACACGCTACCCAAAAATGGGCGCGCGCCGCCCTGACTTTGCCGCGGAATCGCGGCATATGCCGCGATTCCGCGGCAAAGTTGGCGCGCGCGCGCCCAGTTTTTGGGCCACGTGCAGTGCACGTGGCCCCCTTTCTCCTGGAGTCTATAAATAGCCCCCCTGGGGTCCCGAATGCAAGCAGATTGGAGTTTAGGCAAAAGTTGTAGTCTTGTCTTTAGTTTGTTGTTGTTGTTGTAGTTCTTCTTCTAGTTTTAGGTCTTAGCCATTAAAGAGAAAGAGAGAGAGTGTGTAAAGTGTTGTATTTGAAGGGTGACAAGATAATACAAGTACTACTTCTCTTCCTTCTTTCATTTACTTGTCTTTGCATTTACTTTTATTTCCTTGTTGTAGTGTAACTTCTTCTTTCTTCTTTACTTCTTTTACTTTGTTGTAGTGTAACTCCCCCTTTCCCTTTTACCCCTTTTACTTTGTTGCTTCTTTATTGATGGCTAACTAACTTTTTCATAGCATGGCTAACTAACTACTAACCCACTAATTTCTAACACTTGTTTGATAACCCGTATGAGTCTATAGTGCCAAACAAAGCCTTGTGCAAATGAGAGCTATGGCATCTTAAGACGAGGGTTCTAATTCTAATTTATCTACAAGTATCTATTTTCTTATATTTCATACTTAATTCGTTTTGATGATCTATGAGTTATGTTTTACTTGTTAGACTCTTTTCCTTTTAAACTTTGCCGATACCGATAGTGCACTCGAGTCTTCCCTTATTCTCGCCTTCTAACGGATCTTGATATGGGAATGTCCGAGTTTTTGCCGTGTAAGGCTAAGTTATAGGATGAACTCTCACTCGATTTTCACGTGATTAGTTCAATGCACAAGTGTCTTGTTTGCCTATGATCCATCGTGAGGCTATCTTCAAAAAGTTAGAAATTAGTGGGAGCACTTAGTAGAAAGTTAGCCATGCATTTTTACAACTAAGAAAAAAAAATCACTTTTACAAACCAACAAAACGTTTTCCAACAATTTCTAAAAATACTTGTTTTCACTTTTCAAATTCTTTATTTGGAAACAAGAACTTTCTTTCTTCTTGAACTTTGAAAGCCGCATCAAGCTTCTATCGCTCTCCCTCCTTGTGGATACGACCCGTATAGCCACTCGCTACTACGGAAGAATCGCAAAAGCAGTAACATCAGCCCACACTTCCTTCTCTTATTTAATACTTGCTTTTTACGCGATCATGTACACATGAGCATACAAAGTGTGATGGGTGTGTACGTGAGGAGCATGTGTATGCCGTGGAGGGTGTGCATGCAAAGATGGAACTTGTTTCTTACGAACATGGATTCCAAGCGTGAATGGTTCATGACACAATGGCTCAAAGTGGAGCCCAAACAATCAACACTTTTCTTCAAAACATTTATATCATTTTCAATACTTGAAGATAAAGTGGAGTATGCAATAGGTGTGCGGGGTGAGGCTACACTAACATGGCAAACATGTGAATCTATATCATTTTGCAAAGATTTTTTTTATTTAAAATTAAATCTAATTCTTTTGAAATAAACTCAATTTCATTTTTCAAAGAATGGTTATCCTTTAAAATAAAATCTAATTTTGAAGATAAAACCTCATTGTTTTTTAAAACATCATCACAATCATTTTTGCTTTTCAAATATTCATTTTCCTTTAGGGCAAGTTCTAGTTGAGATTTATGTGAGTCACGTTCACTAGCAATCTCTTCCTTCTCTTGCAAAGTCAATTCAAAACTTGAACACAAATCCTTCATTTCTTCTTTTAGTTTAAAGTTCTTCTTTTTCAAAAGTTCATGTTTTTCCAAAAACTTTTCAAGCTTTGTAGCAAGTTCTACATTTAAGGTTTGAACTTCTAAACATCCATAGCAATAGGAACTAGAGCTATCATCTAGTAGAGATTCTGATTGTACCTCAAGGGAGTCATTCCCTTGGACCATGAGGCAACGCTCGTCGGACTTGTCTTTCCTAGATCTCCTCATCCTATCGATAATCTTTGAAAGCTCGAGAGAAGTCATAATGTTCCAAACTGCAAAAGCTGAATCATAGTGAGCAAACACATGTATTAAATCTTTATCAAGAGATGCTCTAAGTGTCTTAAGTGCAAGTACATTGGCCTTTTTATGCTTGCTATCATTAGGGTAGGATTCCGTGGTAATGACTTGGTAAACTCTAGAGCCTAGGGCTTTCAAATGACTACTCATCTTGGCCTTCCAAATGTCAAGTCTAGAAATATCAAACATAGGAGGGCTATCCATGAGTGCAAACTATATGTGTGCAAATGCAATTGAAGATTAGCAAACCAAGATCTCACTTCTAGGTTGTTAAACCAAGTATCAAGAGCGTAGGCTCTGATACCAATTGAAATCACCTAGAGGGGGTGAATAGGTGATAATGCTAATCTATTGAACTAAATGCGAAATTTAAAAATTAATTACAACAACACACAAGCAAGTATATGATATAGGAATATGATCAATGCACAAAGTAAAGAGAGAGAGAGAGAGAAAGAGTAAGAGTCAATGGATCAAGCACAAACAACAAGATTTGTTTCGAGGTTTGAGCACCCAGCTCTACGTCCCCGCCTTCACCCAAAAGGATTTTGAATTCACTAGCTTGTCCACAAAGGACTGCCACACAGGGAACCTCCACCGAGGATTTGGGGCAAATACAACCGGGAGTACCTAACTCCTCTCTCAACCAAATACAACCGCCACCTAGGCACTATAATCCACCTCTACCAAAGAGGGATACAAAACCAATACCAACTCAACCTCACCAAGAGGGAGCAAAGCACAATCTCAACCTCTACCCAAGAGGGAGCCAACCAACAAATATAGAGTTTACAACTTGGTGGTCTAACAACCACAAACAATTTCTTTTCCCACCAACCAAAAAGATCCTATAGAATAGGATAGTAGAAGTAGCTCAAGTGTGGAGAAAACCAAAGGAATGGAAAACAAATACTCAAAGAAAATCCTTGGGAAAATCTAGAAACCAAGATGAAGAAGTTGAATCAAAAACATTTTTCCAAAAACCCTTTTCTTTGATTTTCCTAACCCTAGAAAAAAACACCAAATAGATTGTGCAAATTAAAGCCCAAAAACTTCTTTTGATTGCTGTGAAACACTAGAGAGTAAGGAAAAATTAGCTCTTCAAATCTTAGAGAAAACTGGCCATTAATGGAGTATTTATAGCCCCTAGAAAAATATAGCCGTTGGCAGCTAAAACTGCCAGAAATGGCCTACCGGTCGACCGGACGGTCGACCAGCCAACGGTCGATTTTTGACCGTTGGCAGCTACCGGTCGACCGCCCGGTCGATCGGCCCCAGAAACAGAGAGCAACACTCTCTGTCTGGTCGACTGCTCGGTCGACCGGGAGCAACCCGAGAGTGGGTTGCTCTCAGTCGGTCGACCGGCCGACTGACACGGCTACGTGCACAATCTTGTGCACGTCCGTCGACCGCTACGGTCGACCGGCTCCTGGCCCGGTCGACCGTTACGGTCGACCGCTAGAGCCTGACGGCCAAAATCTGGGACTAAAAAACTTATTATTTTTAATTCTAAAAATTCCCATAAATCTTCTAAAAATCCACAAAAATAGTTTTATCATTTTTCATTGATATACAAACATGTGATAAAAATTTCAAGACAAATTCAAACATTTTGAACCATTTTTATGTCTTACAAATATTTCCGAAAACCAAAACCTGTATTTTTCCAAACTTGTATTTTTCAATAGGAAATCTGATTTTTTTAAAACTCATTAAAATACAAAAACATGGTACTAAAACACATTTAGGCATGATGCATATGGATAGAAATCCAATATACAAGAAACATATTCATATCATAGTTTTTGACTTTATTTCCAAAAATATGTTTTGTTAAAACACAAAACCTAAAACACATGAATAGGTATATCAAATTAAGTTTGTCTAGGATATGAAGCATACATGTATATAGAACATGTCTAATATACATAAACACATGTAAACTTGTTTTGATACTTATCTATTCATGAAAACCAAGATCGGTTAAACTAATCAAACCGAAAACCAAAATCAAAACATAAAACGTGTGTGTATTGTGAACTTGAGCATATCATATTATTCTAATCTTTACAAATGGATCTAAACACAAAACTAAACTAGGTACCGAGGTCTTCTTGTAGAGCGCCGTCTCCAAGCCGACTCGATCCAAAACTCCAAAACTCCGAGCTCGACTTCAATGAGTACTATATATGATCTTGATGCTCGGGCTCTAGAAACTCCTCGTGAAAGCTTCCAAACCATCTTGTTGAAGCTAATCACCAACTAATATCTTGATTAATGATCTGAAATTAAAATCACAAGATTATTAGTACACATAACTACATGAGTTAATCATCATCAAAACTAGAGTGGAAGGCCTCTGGGCCAACACGGACTTTTACCACATCAGTATCTAAGGTTGGGAATTAAGAGGTTAAGCTTCAAAGATCCAATGGTTTGGCGTAATTAAGGCTCATTGCTTACGCACAGATACTCCCCACTACATTTTGTCCTGGCCAATTAACTCGTGGCCCGATACTGCAAAATCCCTCTCCTGGACAGTCGATCAGTTAGGAGTCGTCTATGTCTAGGTCAACCCTAGTATAGGCTTGATTTTGATTTTTTTCCTTTTTGTTTTCTTGTTTGCTTTTTCTTTTTTTGTTTGCGTTTGTTTGTGAAATGGATTTCAACAACAACAATTTTTTCAATCCTAATATAAATTCATATTTCACTCAGGCCTCATTTGACTCAGATAACTCCAATCCGACTTTATATAACACAATCGAATAAGCCGAATTGGATTTATCCGACTCAATATAATCCATATCCCTATTCTAATAACCAAAATTTTCAAAATAATTTTCATTCTTCATAAAGTCATTAGGGATTTACCTCCCCGAGTCAAATTTTCAATCACCTTATCCACAATCTATCCCACTTTTCTTCATATACTCTTTTTTTAGAACCACCAATTGAAAAAAAATTCGAGTTAGAAAAGAGTACAGAAGCCGTGCAAGCTGTGCTTGAGTCCCTACAAAACAAGCTCGACTTACAATTTTTCCACAGCATGTTTTATATATTCTTTTACTACAATAATCCATAGAAGAAAAATCTGAATTAGAAAAGAGCATGGAAGTCGTATAAGGCATGCTTGAATCTCAACAAAACAAGCTCGACTCACAATCCTCATAGTCTTTTTCATACATGCTTCATATACTCCTTTTTTAGAACAACCCATGGAAGAAAATTTTGAGTTAGAAAAGAGTATAGAAGTCATGCAGGAGGCCAAGCGATAATTTCAAAAAATGTTGGACTCCCCAATTTCATAATATTTTCAAGATTCAACTCTGTCCCATCTCTTCAAAATGAACAGCGATCAATCTTGAACACGAGTATAGAACTCTTGCATGAGTTCGTGCAACAATCTCAAACCTTGTTGGACTCACCATGTCACCACAATTTCAAGATTCATACTCATCTTTTCTAGTTTCACCTATTCAAAATGAGAAACCATTAATCTTGAAAAAGAGTATGAAACTCTTATGTGAGTCCGAGCGACAATCTCAAAACATGTTGAACTCACTATTCTCTCATAACTAAATTTCACATACTTCTTTTCTAGAGCATCCAACTGTAAAAAAAATCTGTCTTAGAAAAAAGTATGGAAGCCTTGTACGAGTCCGAGCAACAATCTTGAAATTTGATGGACTCACAGTTTCACTACACTTTCCAAACCGACTTCCATACTTATCTTTTCAAAAAAAAACCAATTGCACAAAGTTTAGGAGACATGATTCAGACTTGAAATTCTGTTACCTTGCCTATCAGCAAGTTAAACTCAATAATGAGTGAATTGGTCGATAGGAGAGAGAAAATTCTCTCTTGTCAACCTTTAACCAATCCTTATATCTCTAGTTCTATCGATTGGACCCAAGAATCGTGTTGTTTTGGAAACTAAGATTCAATTTCATCATACTCATTTGAACTTGACTAAAATTCAAGTTTTGAGAACTACATTGACATTTTGGCAAGTTATCCTTTTCCTGAAATTGAACTTGAGCATGAGTGTGCTCCGAAACCTCAACTTGGTAATTCAATTTCACTTCTTGACTCAATATTGAACCTGTTATCTTTACCTGATTTCAATTCTTTTCTCGAGTCGGTTTAGATCTTGTGCTCATTCATCGTGAAATTAAATCACCAATCTTTCTAGATCAACATATTGAACTTGAACAATACCTTACTTTTGAAAGTCTCATTGACAAATTGGAAAGTTTTCATTTTTATGAAATTGAACTCAATCAAGAATGTGACATAGATTCTCAAATTTATGATCCAGATCAACTTTCTGATCAATATTGACCCCTGTATTGTTACCTAACTTGCGCAACATTTTAGAGTCAGTTTTGATTCCCATACCTGTCATTCTTGAACTTGAATCACCAATCTTAGAAAGTCATATTCCACTGTGAGAAAATAAATGTGGACTAGGTTTCAACTCTTGATTTGGATCCACTTCCTAAACAAATTTTGACTCCTGAACCTTTATTTGATTTCAGTTAACTTTCTGAGTTGGTATTAGTTCCTGTACTTTCTAAGTTCAAATTAGTCATTCCATCATTTCACACTCCATTTTGGGACAAAGGTGTTGATAAAAAATGACTGAAATTATTTTAAAATTTTGAAAATTAGATGGGGTAAAATTCTTAATAAAAACAATCCATATATATATCATAATAGTGGGTTATATTAGAGAGGTCACTGGTGGTTTCTGCAAACACCACGTAATATTGATTGGGCCTCATTTCGTGCACCAATCAGACCACCATCAGAACTGGTATCTTGAGGTGAATTCTCCTTCCCTCTGTATTTTCATGCATAGATACATTCATGATGCATTAAGGACAATACATGAGATAAGTATGGGAAAAGGTCTACGAACGTAGAATTTTTTAGATTTTCTTTTTTTTTCACGTCTTTTCGGATATTTTTAGAAATCTCCCTTTTGTATAGGATTTTCTCTTTCTTTAAAAACTTTTTGAAACAAGAGAAAAGTTTTGATCTATTTTTAAGAAAATTAAGTTGATTTTAGAAACTAAGGAAACTTTAATTATGACATCTTAAACTTAGTTGAAATAATGGATTTTATATAAATTATAGGTTAAGTAAGAGAGATTGGAGAGATAATTTTATCTTGAATTATTTCTCTTAGAGAGTATGCACTTCACACTTACACTTTTTTGGGATAGAAACAAAGACCTAAAATGCCATAAAGAAAAACATAATTAAAAAGAAAAAATATATGATATATATGAATAAAAATCACTCATTAAAACTGGATAACTATGCCTCAAGAAACATGATTATTCACGCCTAATAGTGGTCAAAAGAAAGAAATAATCCTCCTAAGTTTTATGGTCTTGTTTACTCAAGTCCTTAAGCCCGAGGAATATTTTCTCATTTGGTACCCTAAGATCATCTGATTTGGAAGTCATAGGCTAAAGGATCACTACCCAGGTAAATTAAAAAGCCTAAGAAAACTAAGAGAAGAAAATATATATATAAATAAATGGCTTGATAGTTGAAGTTGAAATCTCAAAAATCTACACTATCATAAAGTGCATATTATCTAGGGTTTATGAAGGATAAAATATTCAATCAAATTTTGAATTCTTTACCTTAATTAATAAAAAGATCTTCCTTTTAGACTAAGTTTGAGGAAGAGTAATTTTTGGTGAACTTATAAGCTTAGATCGCTTAGATTTTTGCAAAAATATTTCGAAAACTTTTCTCTCTTTTAAAATGCGTTTTCAAAATATTAGCATTTATTTTTGTTCTTTATGAATTTTGTGGGTGTAATCCGCTGAAAACCCTCAGGAGATAAAACTCCTCCTCTAGAGGAACCTCAAGGTTTAACGGCTTGTTGCAGACGTTTAGTACATCGCGTCACCTGTGAAAGTGGTATAATAACAATCTTAGTTTAGTTTTTCATTTTCTTATTTTGCTTAGGATGAGCAAAAGATAAGGGTGAGGGTGTGATTAATATCTAATTCTGCATCTGTATATCGCATTTTTCTACCAAGTTATAAATAAACGGAATCGTGTTTTGGTCTGTTTTGTAGATAATCAAGAGTCCAAGGACAATATCAGAATAAGAGCCTAATTAAACTCAATTTTGGGTAATTAAATCATATTACTTAGAGACCAATCTAGAAAGCTTTTAGAAGATGCATTGGATCCAGAGATTGAGGACAAATCTGAAGAAAAACGGATCCAATTTACCCAAAACCAGAGATATCTAGAAGGTCTTCGAAGCTGGACGAAATCACGGAGCAAAACTAGGGACCTAAGTCTCTAGTATTGTCATAGATCTGCGGTAATTGCCACAGATTTGCGGCATTATGGTGGGTCCATGTGTCGATTTTCGTCGCGTGGTCCCCTCTCGCCTTCTAGATGGTTCTTTCGCCTATAAATGCTACAATTTCAGACCAAAGACGGGGTTGGAGAGCTGTAGGTTAGGATTTTCTCTAATTTAGTATAGTAGTGTAGTGATCTTCTTCTTCTCCTTCAATTATATTTTCTTTTTATTTTAGATCATGTATTAGGGCAGAGTTGATTCAGGAGAGAAAGAGAGAGATTGATGTAATAGATAGTGATAATCTATGAAAGCGTTCTCCTTTCCTTCTTGGTTTCTTCTCTAACCTCTAACATAACTAGCTAAATTTGGTATTTTAATTACTAACCACTAATAATCAACTCCTTACTTGATAATCCACATGAATCTAATAGCCACTACAAGGCCTTGCTCTTGCAAGAGCCATTGATGGTTCATGATGGTAGATTATAACATTTTAACACGTTAACTTGCTAACAAGCTAACTCTCTTATCTCGTGCATACTTCTAACGATTTTGATAATCTAATAGTTGTATTAGCTTGCTTTCAATGCAAGTTTGAATGTGAATAACCATTTCATATGCCATGTTTTGATCATCTTTTGAAGAAGTCAAGGATTAGTGATGACCAAGGATCCATGTGAGGCAACTATCACTAAGAGCTTAGCATGATTAGTGGAGCACTTAGTAATTAGTAGCCATGAATTTTTTTCTCTTTTTATCTTGTTTTCAAAACTAATTTCAAAACTCTTTTGTTATTTTCTTATCATTGTTTTCACAACCTTCTTAGTTCACCATTATTTTCATCTTCTTCACAACAAGTTTCATCTTCTTTTCTATTTTATTATTAAACCCTCTTTCTAAATCATGTCACTTTTCACTTCATTTCTATTTTCTTTCTTTTGTTTTACCGATTACAATACCACTTTTCTATTATTTTCAATTCACCGATTTCATCGCCTTCTCCACATATCACTTCTAGCTTTCTTTTCTTTTTCTTTTCTTTTTCTTTAACAAAGAAGAACTTGTTAACAAATGACTTGAAAATGAACTGTTAATACTTTTATCGCCTCCTGTCCCTATGGATTCGACCTGTATAGCCTATATCTATAATGGAAGTATTGAGGAAGCCAAAGCACCATACTTAAAATACTATTTTAAAAATATGCGTTTTCATGAACGGTTCAACCCCGATCATAATGTCCAAAGGCAAGACCAATACCACCTCCGAGGCACAGATCCCCATACGCCGTCAATCACGAATGTCCCACAGAAGACACTGGCTCCTTTTTATCTCAGAGGGTAGCCACCAATGTCCGCTCATCACCGCTATATGAACGCCAAATCTTTCAGATGATTGCTGATATGAAGGAGCGGATGAAGGACCGACAAGCACAGTCAGATTGCGATCGAGAGCGGGCGGCTCTCAATTGTGAAAATACAGCCCATGAGCAGGATGCACTGAAACTACTCAACAACCAATTTTAGGCGCAGATCGCCACTTTCCAAAGAGCCCAAATGCTTACATAGCTGGAGGACGGACCAGAATAGGGGAGACTCGGGTCGTCGGGCCCATCACGAACCTGAGGCATTCCTGACCGACCTCTCATCTACACGAAGACCGCTCTGATAACGCAGTTGATTCACTTTATTTTAGAACGGGAGTTGAACACAATCAAACTTAGAGGGGGATCGAGGAATTCTCCTACATCCAAACCCTCAACGAGCTAGTTCAAAAGCGGATCGAGGAATGAAGCTGCAACTCTATGGCAAACCACAACAGGCCGCTGCCAAAGTCTCTGATTCCCTTCTCTTTGAAGCAATCTTGGAGTGTGAGTTCTCGAAGAAATTCACAAGTCCAACCTTTGATTACTACTCTAGAGTCAGCGACCAAATCCAACACCTCAGGCATTTTTGAGACAAGATGGTGGTCTACTCTCGTAATGATCCACTTCATGTGCCTGACCTTTCCGTCCAGTCTAATTGGTGCAGCCTCAGATTGGTTTTATTCTCTATCATCGTGTTCACTCTATAATTTTGAGAAGATAACTGAGGCATTCTTCACCCAATACGCCTCCTGCCGGGAGGCCAAGAAGAATAACCACTACCTCCTTACAGTCAAAATGAGACAGTATGATAGCATCAAGTCATACATCAGCTACTTCGATAACCAGCTCGCCAAGGTTCCCAATTGTGGTGAAGATGTCTATGCACTCGCATTCATCAGCGGACTGCAGATTTCTCACCCTCTATACAAGCACCTATTGAACCATGATGTCACTCGGATGGGTGAGAATTGTTGGCCCAAAGGTCCATCATCCTACTTTTGATGATGATTAACTCTTATAGTTACAGTACTAATGATCTTGTGTTATTAAGTTTTAGATATTCAATCAAGATCTTAGTTGGTATTTACTTCAACAAAAGATTCAAAGTCAAGTTTTAAAGTTAGCACATGTTGATTCAAGTGACCAAGCATAAAGAACACATCATCACTCAATGAGGATTCTAGCTCCACATGAATCGTGTTTAGGTCAAGTCAAGATGAAAAAGAAAATTTTCAAGAGAAGACTTGAGTCAAGAGTTTGTAAGCTTATAATTTATGTTCGATAATAGATTAGTTTTGATTATACACTTACACATACAACAAAAGTTTTGGTGTTTTGTTTTTCAAGAAGTTGCATTTAAACAATATCGATTTGGAAAAGATTTTGTACTTTGTATTTTAAACTCATATCTTGTGTTTATATGGTTTATATCTCAAAAGAATAAATTTTATAGTTTTAAATATGTGTTGGGTTCTATCCACACATATTAGAGTTTTATTTGTTCAAAGAAACTTATTTTGATGGATATTGAGTTTTTGTTTAACAAGTTTATGATTAGTATTCATGAGTTGAATTTCATTAAAAATAAGTTTATATATTTTATATATGTATTGGATTCTATCCACACACATTGTGCTTCAAATGTGTTTGAGAAACTTATTTTTGTATTTATACAAGTTTTAGAAAAAAATTTATTTTCAATACATAGTTTATTGTTTTAGAAAATATAGTTTTTATTTCGAAATTAGATTTCTATATTTCAAAAAGTTCACATGTTTTTAATATGTATTGATTTTTGATCACACATATTTGTGCTATATTGTATTTACTTTGTAGATTTTACAGAAATTTATTAAGATTTATTTTTATTTAAAAAATTTAAAATGCATTTTAAAAATAGAAAAATCAATTTTTGGGTTGGCCTGGTCGACCGCTAGCTGGAGTTGATAGCTTTGTCAGTTAATCGCCAGGTCGACTAGATATGCACATGCATGTGCTGTGCATGTCGGTCGACTGGCCAGTCAACCGTAAATTGAAGTCTGCTCTGTGTTCTGGTTTTAGACAACCACTCGGTCGATCGCCAGAAAGCAGTCCTCTCGCTTGTTGGGCACGGTCGACGGCTAGGTCGACCGGCAACCCTAATGGCTAAAAACTAGTTGTTGGGCGGTCGACTAACAGGTTATCTCAGCCTGAGTTTTGACCCCAATGGCTCTATTTTTTGGGCCTTATATATAGGGGCTTTGGCTTTGGTTTTTAATAAGATTTTTTAAAAGCTCTATAACCAGTTTTCTAGTGTCTTCTTGCCTATTTCTGTATAGTTTTTAAACAAGTTTTTGAGCTTCAAATCCATATCTTTAAAGAAGTAAAAGATGTTTTTCAAGTGTTTCAAAGTTTTGAAAAATCAAAGAGAACAAGTTTTTGGAAAATTCATGATTTATTCTTAAAGCTATATCTTCATAGAAGTTTTCCCAATTATTTTCTAAAAAGCTTCATTTTCAAAATCTTTATTTTCTCATAAGCTTGAGCTTTCATCTCAAAATCTATTCTATAGGATACTTGTTCGTGAGAGTATTTTTTTATGATCAGGAAGTAAACACCAAGTATTCTACCTTGTATTTGAGAAGTTGGAGGTTGCGGACACGGCAAGCTAGTGGGTTTGCATGTGTTGTTCTTACGAGAACAAATGAGGGGCTTGCAAGTCTGAGAGTTCTTGTAAGTGTTGCGACATCGAATGATCTTGCAGGATTAATTTTAGTGAAAATCCTTCATTGCGATAAAGACTGCGACGTAGAGCAAGTGGCTTGAACCTCAAAGCAATTCTCCTGCGTTTGCGATTGCTTATCTCTTTTTCTCTTTACTCACTTGTGTTTATATATCTTGCATGCTTATATTGTTCATATCCATATATGGTTGATATTAATTGTGCTTAATTGATATATATACTTAGGATTGTTTAATTGCTATCTTGCATGCTCTTATTTCTTGTCTATCTTTATGTCTTGATATAGTTTATTGTGCTTACACTTATTTGAACTAAGAGAGCTATTGAAGCATCTTGACTTTTAATCAAGAATAATCTTAAGGAGAAGTTCTAGAATCCTTCACTGAAAATTCAGCTTCAGTCTTTGATTATCTATTATGTGTTAGTTTTAGTTAGTACAAAAGCTTTAAATTGTGCATTTAATTAGCTCATCACCTATTCAATCCCATTAGGTGATTACAAGTGACATCAAAATTTGGTGCTCTTGATTTGGGTCTAATAATCTAGAGTTAAAGATCTTTAGTTTGCTAATCACATTATTTGTTTATACACACGCATGGATTTTCTTGCACCTCCCATATTTGATATTCTTAACTTCCAAATTAGAAAGTTAAAATGTCTATGTATCTTAAAGCCTTTGGTATACATGTTTTTCTTGCAACACTAAAGAATCATATATTGTAAATGACAATTATCTTGAGGCTAATATAAAAGTCATTCATGCTTTAAAGCTAACCCTAAATAATGATTATTTATCTAGGTTTCTAACTTTAATTCAGTTTTTTTTGTAGTATGAAACGCTTTGATCTCTCTTGGTGAACAAATGTAAATGACAAGGAGAGAGACTCGAATCAAGGAAGTGATGCTTCCGACATGTGCTACATGGACCAAGGGAATGATCTTCTTAAGGTAAATTCGAAATCTGATTTTGATGACGATGATGAAATGTCATATGATGATCTTACTATGTTTTGTCAAAAACTTCTTGAAAAAAATTGTGACACCCCGCTTCCCAAAATATGTTGCAGGGGGGATGCGATGAGAGTCGATGACGTATATACGCGAGAAAAATACCCCACACATATATATATGCTAAGCCTCATCACAGGGAATAAATACAAAATACACTAAAATTTCAACTTAAATAAGTATAAGAATACCTGCAACAGGGTCAATGATCATGATAGATATGTAAACAGGAATAAATAAGAAAGCATAGATAAAATGATAAAAATACGTACGAATAATAAAAGTGACAGGTCTCTTATTAGTATCCCAAAAAAACTAAGTATTACAAAATCTCTGAGCTCTAACCTGAGAAAGCAACCTCAGAGTCGTCAGAAAGCGACCTAGTGAGTGATAAAATGAGGGAAGCAATAATATATATTATAATAGTATTACAATCACAATAATATATAATATGTATCTAAACAACAATAAATACGATATAATTATACCTACAATTAGTATATATGTATATATTACAAATAATTATATTAGCACTATTACATTATTAATATCTAGCATGCGTGTTGCAATGGTATTTCTCCTACAATATTATATATTATATGATTAAAACATTAACTATGTTAATCAGGGAATGTTTTAAGTATATCAAGATTTATTATTTTATATTTATTTTTTAATCTAATATTTATTGTTTAACTAATAATAACAATAGCATGCCGGTACAATGATTAATATTTACACTTATATAAGAAATAAACAGAAATAATCAAATTATAGTATTTGTGAGAGTACATGAATAATGTGTCTATAAAGAATACATAATGCAAAGTATACATGCATATTAACATGCTAGTAAACAAAACAAGATATCAGAAAATCTAATATAATATACACGAATAGGATATCATGTAGGTGAAAGATAATATATTATATCACTTGCTATTTTAATTAATCTCTTACGGTGTCTCATACCACTGGCAGTCAATACTGGAGCATGTACTCTAGCCGAACCCATTCGAACATGGCATACGAGTATCATTATCCGAACGAGAGAGTGACTAAATAATAAGCATTTCTGACATCAATATTATTTATGCAATTTTATTATGTTAATTGGAAACTCAATGATCAAGAAACTCTAATCGGATTGGTGTATTCCATGCATACTCGGGATCACAATCTTAAACAGTCCCCTGGCTGCTGAGACCAGGGCCAGCCCGCTAAAGCGAAAAGGAAACAGGAAAGGCAAAAATCAATAAGCTAAAACGGGCGGTAGCCAACACTACCACATCCCCTGCAGTGAGACTAATATGGATCCATGACATCCACCCGATAAGACTTAGTCAGCCGTCCAGTTTTCCCCAATCCCATGTTACATTTATCATAAATGAATTATACAATAATGTAAGAACAATAAACAGTACAGATAGAATGTATTAGGATAACATGACATGTATGGGATAACCGGAGGCATGAGATTTATATTAGAAGTGGTGTTCAATAGATGGCCCCCACGGGCCTAAGAGGTGGCCCCTACTAAGTACATGGTGTGGGACTTTGCTCCATATGACACTTAGTTTCGCACATCTTAGATCAGTTGCCAGTGTATCTAAGTAACATGAGTGTCATATCAATATTAGAAATACAGCAAATGATCATATACTGTATTCATGAAATATTCTTGTAACAGTAATATAAGAATATTCAAATAATAATAATAATCTATGTAACAGGAATACATGAACAATCAGAGCATGCCTACATGTGAATTGATCGAGCCAAACTTGGATAGAAAAATACAGAATTTAGGAACAGCTCTAGGTCTTCAATGTTATCGTGTAGCTTAGGGCTAATGGGTCGTGATCCATAAGGAGGAACAGCGATGGAAGCTTTTAGTAAGTTCCTTCTTTTAGTTTACAAAAACATGTTAAAAGTACTCTTCTCAGTTTTACAAAAAGACAATAAAAATATTAAGTTAGGTTAAGAAGGAGATGGTAGAAGAAGAAGTTGTATTGTTGTTTTGAATATAGAAGAAAGGAAAAAGAAATAAAAAGGAGAAATGTTGGTTTAGAAATGTGATTCTAAACTAATAAAATGGAAAAGAAGTCAAACAGAAGAGTACTTACCTCTGTTGTTAAATCGTAGTGAATACTTAACTTAGAGTGAAGTAAAGCGAAGTAGTAGAAAGAATACATGAAAGCAACGCTTCAGCTAGATTGAGTAGAATGAAGAAGGTTGAAAATTATGTTGGCTATCACTTCAATACAGCTCTCTCTTGAAGAAAGGTTGCATCCAGTGTCACTCTATATATAACTCTTCTTCTCCTTCTCCCATGCAACTCTCTCTAACGTAAGCTATAAGAGAGCATAAAATTACATTTGAAAAGAAAAAAATAAATTAAACTAAAGTAGAACCAGCCTAGAATCTTTTTTTGTAGAGTGGTGCCCTTTTGCCTTCAAAAATTACAGTATTTATAGGATAAAAAGAGTGCTAAAGGGTGGTGAACAGATGAGTTCAAATCATTGGCCCAATAGCTAATATTCTTATCTATGTTATACCTTTGTATATAGATAAATTCATCTCTGGACTTCTAGGTCTGGGATTATTTTTGTTGATTTATCAAGCAAGGATAATAAATCCAAATAAATTCGATTTAGTTGGAATATATTTGGGAATATCCTCTCTCTATTATCCCATATTTTCTGATAGGATTTGCACATGGATTTGGTAATATCCCCTTTTATCTTCAAGAAACCAAATAAATCCATATAAATCTAATTTAACTAATCTTTATTTCGTATTATCTTCAATTAACCAAATAGATTCAATTAAATCAAAATTTAATGGAATTTTATTTGGTGTTATCTTTTCTCCCTTTATTAAAACAAATCTGCAAAATAAGACATTAAGACAAGAAAGTAGCAGAAATTATTACAGTATAGATGTAAGAATATAATAATAGTATGCAATAATCGTGTACAATCATACCACCACACCTATCTTTTGCTCATTCTCAAGCCAAACAGGTAAAAATAGAGATAACCTAATCTAACTCACTTTCGTAAGAATCACGGTTGCACTTAGCACGTGCAACAAGCTGTTAAACCTTTAGATTATCCCTAGAGGACGAGTTTTGTCTCATGAGGGTTTTCAGTGGATTGCACCCACAAAATCCATAAAGAAAGAAAAATAAAGTATTAGTATTTTCGAAAAAACGCATATTGAAAAGAAAAGAAATATTTGAAGTATTTTTGCAAGAATTAAGCAATCTATAAACTATAGGAATACCATACTATTCATTTCTAAATTTAATCTCTACTAAAAAAAACTTATTATCAATCGAGGTTAGAAGTCAAAATATATTTCTCATCTAGTCTATTATTTTACCCTAAGTTATATGCACCTTCGTGTGAATATTTGACTAAGAATTCTTCAACTTCAATTCTTATGCCTTATTATACATATTATCTTAGAGGTATTATCTCTTAGTTCTATCAGGCTTTTTATTCACCCATGTAACGAATCTTAGTCGGTGACTCTCAAACTGGATGGTATTAGGGCACCGGGCGAGAAAATACCCCTAGAACTTAAGGATTCGAGCAAATAACGCCACAAAACTAAGAGTTTTTATTTATAATATGAACCACTTTTAGGCCTGAATACTTATGTTTTATGAGGCCAAATACCCAGCTTCAGAGGTCTTTTGATATATATTTTATTTCTTTTTTTTAATAAGGCAAGAATCCTTGTTTTTGAACCCTAAGTATATAAGTGTATAAAGTATGCATATTTCATCAAGGTAAAAATCAAGACTAAATTACTTTTTCAATTTTTCTTCCTAATCCTAGAATTCAAACAAATAATCTTATTTTGACCAAGTATAAGAAATCCTAATTATGATTCTCCATTTCTTAAAATTAACTTAATTTCTTACAAAAATAAGTCAAAATATTGTTTCTCTTTTCAAAAAGTTTTTAAAAGAAAAGAAACTATTTTTCTTTTTTCTTTTCTGCTATAAACAAATAAAGAGAAAAACCTATATGTTAGAACCCTCTTCTACACCTATCTCATACACTGTCCTCAATGTATGGCTGAATGCATATATGTTGAAAAAAGAAGAGAGGAAAGGAAAAATATTACCTCAAAGGTGATGGTTTTGGTGATGGTAGGATTGGGCCAAAAGCTGCTACCCAAACAAAATAATGTGAATTATCACGAAACTCACCTTTGGTGACCTCTTTTTTATTTACATTGTTATAATTCCCAATATAAATAAGATCATGCAAGATTCTAACATGAAATTTATCCCGGTTATATGACCAATTTTCAAATATCATCACTGAGTCATAACTGTCTATACCTTGATCCAATAATAGAATATGATTCAGTGTTGTGGTTGATTAGGGCTCAGGAATGAAAGGTACGGGAACTAATGCTGACTCATAGAATTGACTTAAATACAGTTTGAGTTCAAGAGTCGGATTCGGTTCAAGAATTTGTTCTAAATCAAAGAAATAAAATTCACATTCATTTCTCAACAATGAAATGTGACTATCCAAAATAGGTGATTCATTTTCAAAATCTATAGGTACGATAATCATTGTTGGCTCGAGAATTGGGTCCGAATCGGATAAAAATACCAGAGTCAAAATAGATTCGAAAAGTGGAACTAAATCACAAAATTGGGGATCGATGTCACATTCATAATCATGTTCAATTTCATTGAAATAGAAACTCGCCAATTTGTGAATGGTTTGGTATTGGTTAAGTTCAAGATGGTGTGATAAAATTGAATCTTGGTTAAAGTTTTCAAGACACAGTGATTCTTGGTTCCTATCAATATAGTTAGAAAAATCAGAAATGGTCAAAGACAGGGTGGGGAGAGTTTCCTCTTTCTTATCATCTGTGTTGACCAAACAACTTACTTGTAGTTCTAACATATTGATGGACTGGTTCAAAGAATTTTGGCTTTGAATCAAGTATTTCATACTCTTTTCTAAGTCAATAGGTTCCTCTTGTTATGGTGGGACTTGAAACATGGAGTAAGAATCATGGACTTGAGAATTTTTTGCGAGTATTAAGTCCATCGAGATTTGGAATTGTCATGTGGACTAAAGAAAGTCTTTGAAACTTTTTTCTATAGAAGATTTTTCCTCTATAAGTTGATCTTAATATTGATTATATGAAGCTGAATGTTGGTCAGGTTGTTGATAGTATGACTAGGGGGAGTTGTATTCTTTCTGACTCGTTGAAGAGTGGTGATGATCATCCCAATCTTGTTTATAATACTGGGGTTGGGGCATATACTGATTTGGATAAGACCAATCTGGCATACTTGGTTGGTTAAAGTTATGAAATGTCGGGTTGGTAATATCCAAGTCAAAAGAGGTTGGGGTGAAGTACGGTCACATATGCATTAGAATAATTGTAATTATAATCCATATCAAAAAATATCAAAAAAACAAAAAAAAACTAACAGACAAATAAAGAAAGAAAAATCTAGCCTAAATTAGGGGAGACCTTAGACCAAATGACTCCTAACTGGTTAGACTGTCTATGGGAGGAATATTGTAGAATCTGACCACAAATTAATCAGCCAGATTAGGACAAGATTGGTGGGAGATATTCGCGCTAAAAGTGACGGACCTAATTAAACCAAATCACCAGCCTTCGAGGTTTCGCCTCTCAACCCCGACCTTTGACACTAATTTGATAAGAGTCAAATTCTAATCAACTTTCCCCTTAGGTCAATTTTCTATTGAGTCTGAGATGTCCCTAGGGCCAATGTCTTCTCAATGTTAAGTTAGGCTGCGTTATTGAGTGAGGAGATAGTTTTTTCGCTAAGGAAGGGTAATGATTTTCCCACCTCATCTTGTTTATAGAAAAAGCCCTTAATTCGTTTTAGTGCATGTGTGCATGTACATAGCTAAATAACACTCAAGTAATAAATCATACAAGTGTATATTCTAAGCTATATGCTATATAAATGTACCTTACTCTAGCACTCTTCAACAGAAATATAAAAAAATATAATGAAATAGACAAATGCCGTAGAATGCAATGTCTAAACATTTTTTAAGAAATACAAACAGTCAAGTTACTGCTGAGGTTAAAATAATGTGCAAATCAAGTTAAATAAGAATAATAAACACTACAGAAGATTAAGAGATGTAATTCAAGCAACCTGGATCAAAACATGTCAGTAGTTCTTCCTACTATGTAGCGCAAACGCGGCTTTGGCCACGTTTTCATGGCAACAGTGAGGACCCCTAGCTCTACTTTCTAGAGCAGAGACTCAGGTAAGCTATATGTCCACTGCAGCTATTTCATTCCAGGAATTAGTAACTAAACACTAAAACAGAGAAGAAAATAGTTAATTATTAAGAAACCAAATAGAAAACTTACTGTCCCTTCTTGACAACAGCGTCAAAATTTGATCGAGCCAAATCTGCACAAAAGAATACAAAAATTAAAGATAGTGCTAGGTCCTCATTGCTACAGTGTAGCCTAGAGCTAATGGATCATGATCCACAAGGAGGGACAGTGATGAAAGCTTTTAGTAAGTTCCTTCTTTTAGTTAACAAAAACATGTTAAAAGTTTCCTTCTCAATTTTATAAAAAGAAAATAAAAATGTTAAGTTAGGTAAGAAGGAGATGGTAGAAGAAGAAATTGTACTGTTGTGCTGAATATAGAAGAAAGGAAAAGAAATAAAAAGGAGAAATGTTGGTTTGGAAGTGTGATTCTAAACTAATGAAATGGAAAAGAAACCAAACAAAAGAGTATTTACCTCTGTTGTTGAATCATAGTGAAGACTTACCTTACTGAAGTAAAGCGAAGTAGTAGAAAGAATATATGAAAGTAGAGCTTTGGCTGGATCGAGCATAATGAAAAAGGTTAAAAATTGTACTGGCCATCACTTCAATACAACTCTCTCTTGAAGAAAGATTACATTTAGTGTCACTCTACATATCTCTTCCTCTCCTCTCATGTAACTCTCTCTAACCTAAGGTATAAGAAAGCATAAAATTATATTTGAGAAAAAAGAAAAAAAAACAAAACTAAACTAAAGCAGAACTAGCCTAGAATCTCTCTCTGCAGAGTTGTGCCCTTTTGCCTTCAGAAATTGCAGTATTTATAGGATAAAAGGAGTGTCAAAAGGTGGTGAAAAGATGAGCTCAAATCATTAGCCTAACAACCAATATCCTTATCCATGTTATCCCTTTGTATAATGATAAATTCATTTATGGACTTCTAGTTTGGAATTATCTTTGTTGATTTCTCTAGTAAGGATAATAAATCTAAATAAATTCAATTTAGTTGGAATAGATTTGGGAATATCCTCTCTCTGTTATTTCATATTTTCTTATAGGATTTGCCCCTGAATTTTGTAATATCCCCTTTTATCTTTAAGAAACCAAATAGATCCATATAATTCTGGTTTAACTGATCTTTATTTGGTTTATCTTCAGTTAACTAAATAGATCCAATTAAATTAGAATTTAACTGAATTTTATTTGGTGTTATCTTTTTTCATTCATTAAGACAAATTGGCAAAATAAGTCATTAAGACAAAAAATTAGCAAAATTTATTATACGATAGATGTAAGAATATAATAATAGATATGTAATAAATGTGTACAATCATGAATACATGTAACAAGAATGCTATATCACTATCTGTGATACAGGAAACAGTGATGTCCTATACTTGAGTGTATCTGTGTAACAGTAATAAAAGAATATGAAATAACCGTGCCCAAGATCACAATATATAGAATTGTGCATACAATATAAAATAAATCGTGAAATTAAAAATATATGCTCAATTTGACAATGTTTATTCTAATGAGACATGTAACAGTGATAGTGTCAAGGTGATATAGTTAACATAAATATGTGTTAACATATATATAAGTATTTGTTATAATAATTTCAATATTATTACCCTGATTGATTTCATAAAGTTATTATATATAATTTCCTATTTTCAAACTCTTCACAATCGTGTTAAAATTTATCAATTTATTATTCTGAAATTTCTTTATCAATAGTCCAGTAATTACACAATATATAAATAATTTATCTATACTTTATATTAAATTAACAGTCATAATGAAATATTATTTTATTATGTATATTTAAAAGGCATTCACACATATTTTAACTTATTAGACGATAGTCACAATTTATTAAATAAATCAATAAATTAATTTCATTCAACATACTTAGAAAAATTTATAAAAGAAAAATACTCACATAATTATAATAAGAATGTTGCCCGTTTTTCTACGATCACAACGGCTCAGGAATCATTCGAATCGGATTCCAAATAATCAAGATATCGTTTGAACACTAAAATAAATAAAAATGGGTCAAATATATAATAAAAAGGTCTAATTGTAAATATTATTAATTATTAGGGGGTTTTATGAAATTTTTACCTTTATTGATTTAGAAGCAGGCTTGGGTTGCTAATAGGTTGGGTTTAGATCTAATAACCCAAACCCAATAGGCTTAAGTGAATATGGGTATTGAGTTTGGGTTAACGGGTTTGGGTTTGAATAATTGAGACCCAATATGAGAGAGAAAGAAAGATGAGAGAGAGAACGAGAGGGAGAGAGGATGGGAAGGAGCAAGGAAGGGACGACAATCAGGGTGTACTCACATGGGCTGTGCAGGTGTGGTGGCCCACCAGCGACGACGTCAGCAGCTAGAGTGAAGTCAGTGATCGGGGTGAGAGAAAATGATGGAGAGTGAGTAAGAGAAAGAAAGAGAAGAGAGATATGAGGTGAAGAAGTAGAATGAGAAGAAAAGGAAGCAAGGGGCATCTTTCAAGGGTGATGTGGTAGTTCTGGGAGAGGTTAGGTGGCACACGAGAGGAGGAGCAGAGGGGGAAGAAGAAATGAAGGAAAGAAAGAGGGAAAGGACGAGAAAGAAAAAGATAGAACTGAGGAAGAGAGGGAGGTGTGCAACCTACATCGGCTGGGCATGGCTGTGCGGCGGCTGGTCCTGGTCGACGATGGCGGCAAATAGGAGAGGGGAAAAGAGTAGTGTAGAGAGGGGAAAGTGAGAAAAAGAGGGCAAGAGAGATGTAGAAAGAGAGTATGAGAAAGGAAAAAGAGGAAGAGCCAAAGAGAGATTTAATTGAAGAAAGAAGAGAGAGAGAGAGAAGGCAGTGGGTTTGATTCGGTGGAAGGGGAGAGGTATAGAAAATGGGAGAAGAAAAGGAAATAGAAAAAGAGAGAAAATAATATTATTATTTTAATTGATCAAATTTTGATTAATTCAAAAAATTCCCAAAAATAAAAAATTATCTAGAGCAACACTAAGAAATCGAATTCATAAAATTCATTCCCTTCTGCTAATTAAAAATCTTAGAGTCGATCAGTGGTACAGGTCAACACCGAATTCGAGAGATTCTCCAACATAACCTAGAAAATTTTCAGAAAATTTAGGAAAAATTCAAAATATTAGGAATTAATATCTGAAACTAATGGGCTCAGTCTGGCTAGGCGAAAGGTTCAATTAGGTGTTTTTATCGTATCGAATACCGATACTGTGATACATACATCTAGAACAGAGGGTTACAAATATGATTTGTTAAAAGTTGAAAACAAAAGATTGAAGAAAGAAAATGATTTCATTTTAAAAGAAAAAGAGACTTTTCAAAATAAATTTGAAATTATTTCAAAAAATAAATCTTTAAAAAATCAGGTTGTTTTGATTTCGAAAGAAAAGGAAATTGTTTTAAAGAAAAATGAATCTGTGAAAAGAAAATTGTTTTGAATGAAAAAGAAAAGATTTCTACTTCTTTTAATAGAAAAAATATTTATTTCTCATGCTAATGTTTCTTCTTCTAATATTAAAATGAGATTTGTATTTTGAATAAGAACATTGATTGTTTGAGCTCAACTTTAAGCAATTGTGTTTTTAATCATGACAGATCATTATCTATGTTTCGCAAGAAATATGTTTCATATATGCACGCACACCCTCCACATCATACACCACATGCACACCATGCTCATAGCCATATGTATGCTAGAGTCTACATTTGTACCCATTGTGACCGCAAGGGCCATCTTGCAAAATTTTACTATAATATATTAAATTTTACAAATTTCACAAATAAGAATGTTTGAATTCGTAGTTATACTTACCCTCAAGGACCCAAAAAGATTTGGGTACCAAAATTCATACCAATTATTTTTTATGTAGGTTTGTGTAGGATCGTCGAGATATTGATAAATGCGGAATTATCTCTGTTGGCAACTATGATCTAAAACACACAAGTCAACACAAACTAAACAAGAAGGATTAATCGTTAATAAAATAAATAACTTGCAATAAGGAAAATCAAATCTCAGAAAAGTTGACAAACACAAACAAAGAGATTTATCCTGGTTCGGTCCTTGTGACCTACATCCAGTCCCCAAGCCACCCGCTTGAGATTTTCCTTTAATCTTGATTTTGCAACCCAAAATCAATACACCATGCACACCACTTGACAAATCCCCTTCGCCAAATGTGTACACCTTCTCTTCCACCAAGAGAATACCTTCACCTTGTACAACTTGCCTCTACAACCAAGAAGCCTCCCGTGTACAATGATCACTTTGAGAATTACAACTCTTTTATCCTATAAGCCTTGATACTGAATGTGTATGTGGACAAGGTCTAGTATAGGAAACAAGAACTTCACAGAACTTCACAATAGGAATGTCTTTTGGTAAAGAGCAGAAGTTTGGAAAAACAGTTTTCAGGTTTGCAGATTTTTGGCTTTAGAAAACTGATAAAATCTCTTAGTAATTGGCCTTTGGTATAACTTCCCTATTTATAGCTGAAGACTAGGGTTAGTTAGGGAGTTATTAGTGCAATTTCAGATGATATGAACGTTGGAAAACGTTACACAAAAGACCAACAGACAGAAACTGTCCAACAGTCAGAACTGCCTATTAGTCGACTTGCCCATGGAGTTAGTCGACTAGACTAGGCAAAAATTCTTCTATTAGTCGACTATGTTTGACTATAAGTCGACTAGGTCAGTGGCCGTTGGAAGAACAATTTCAGAATAACTACTTCAAGTCGACTGCAACTACTTGATAGTCGACTTGACTAGTTATTAGTCGACTTAGGAACAAGGGTTAGTCGACTAGAAAAATGTATTAGTCGACTATAGTTGACTGTTGGTCGACTAATACATAAACAGAGAGTTGGTCTGTTTCAGGACACAAAACTTAGTCGACTTGGGCTATGGGATAGTCGACTACCCAAGGGATTAGTCGACTTGCAAGATCAATAAGTCGACTAATGGATCTATGAAAAGTATGTTTGTGTCAAGGCTTTTACATGCTATTTCATCTTTACAAACCACACTCTATCAACTCTCCTTGGCACATCTTAATCATGTAGGACTCTTGATTCATCATGTGTTAGAGCTCCAAATGAATTTGATCTTCACAAACGTCTTCATCGAAATAAGTTCCAACATTCTCCCCGTTTTTGATGATGACGCTTTTTGTGCACAAATCCTCCCCTTGCAGAAGATATGTTATATTTTCCTCCCCCTGCAGAAATTGGGTTATAACAAATAGAGAAATACTTTGTTCTCCCCCTGCAACAAATATATTAGTACATATATATATAATTGTTCTTTATCAATTTTATATGGTACCTGCAAGATAAACGTTAGATGGTACCAAACATAAAAGAACATATTTAACCTTTAGGAGCCCAAATCCATTTAGAATTTGGTTTCCACCTGTTAATATACACATAGTTGCAAGAATCACATATATCATGAATGTATGATGCAATATATGTATTTTTATCATGAAAATTTAAATTTTTAGGAATCCATATAAACTTATTTTTCTTAGGCTTTCTTTTTACAAAAGAACTATATGGATTACTATAACATGAAGATTTTGCAATAAATCCAATACCATGATTATCATGTGACAATTTCTGAAAAGATAATAAAGCATTCAAATTTTCTTTTCCTTTATTAAACTTAGTCACATTTTGCAAAAGATCTTCATATTTATTTTGAAAACTAACATGTCTTTATCCAATATAGAAATCCTTTCATTCAAAGACTTAGTTTCCTTTTTCAGAAAAATGTTCTCTTTTATAAATTTCTCATTTTCAATTTTCAAAGATGATATGACTTTTTCAAACTCATCTTGTTGTTGAGAATTTATAGATGAACATTGTAATGCATAACATGAATTTTCCTTTAAAAGTTTCTCATTTTCTTTTGACGAAATTTTGTTTTTCAGTTTTTCATTTTTCAGATCAAGAAATAATTCATGGAAAGCATCAGAGAGTTCAGAATATGATACCTCATCATCTTCAAGTGCCATGTAACATAGGTTGACACGTTCAGTGGATTCTTCTTCATCAGATGAAGATGAATCACTGTATTCTGATGATGCTTCGTAGTTCTTCTTCTTTCTGAACTTCTTACTCTTGTACTTATCTTTCTTCTTATGCAAAGGACAATCCATCTTCATATGACTGAAAAACACCTAGAGGGGGGGTGAATAGGTGTGATTGCTAATCTTAAAAATTTTAACTCTCTAAATGCGGAACCTAAAACAAGTGAGGCTCAACTTAGTACAATTCAACAAGTGTAGCTGAATTCCTCTTGCGAGGCTCTGGACTAAACTCCTCTTGATTCCCCTTGATATGGGTTGAGGCGCTATGTGAAGCTCTTGTTGGATGAGTACGGGATTGGCACACACAAGTAAGAAATGAATGATATGAAAATGATGCAAACACAATAATATATGGCAAGAATTACAAGCAAGCAAATAGTAGCACAAGAGAATTAAACAATATCACAAGTATGCAATAGAAAACAATAAGGAGCTATTGAAAAGTAAAGCAAGAATTAGACGCAAAGGCAATCGCAAACAAAGTGATTTGTTTCGAAGTTCGAGCCACCGCTCTACTCCCCGCCTTCACCTCCGTGAAGGGTTTCCACTATCCACCGAGGACGCCTTTACAATTTGGTCTACCGAAGACCGAGCACCGAGCTCCACCGAGTACAAAGGACCTCTACCGAAGAGGTTGCTCCACAAGGAAAGGAATACAAGAACAAAGTGATCACAACAAGATCACTACACTATTTCTCAAACTCTTTTACAAACACTCTCACTTCAATTACAACTTCACTATAGAATGAATATAAGATTTTTGGCTCTATGAAGTGTGGTGAGAAAAACTTCAGTTGTAGAGTGATATTAGTAATCAAACACAACTGAAAAACAGGCTCAAAAAGAATTGGAATGAAAGCTTTAAACTCTTTTCTTTTCTCTTTTGAAAACAATACAAACTTGAGGATTTTTCTTAGTGATATGCAAGAGAGACTTCTCCTCTATTTATAGGGTTAAAAATAGGTTAAAAACAATTTCTTTTGGTCTTATTTTCTCTGAAAAAGACCTGAAAAACACTGAAAAAGTCTGCCAAGAAATCAGATAAAAAACAGATTTCAGAATTGCACAAAAGAGGAAAGAGCCGTTGGGTTTTTGCAGGCCTGGCGGTCGACCGGTCCGGTCGACCGCCAGCCCAGCTGCAAAGAGCCGTTGGCTCTCGGTCGACCGGTCCGGTCGACCGTCCAAAAAGAGGAAACACAGTTTCCTTCTTCCGGTCGACCGGTCCGGTCGACCGAAAAAACCCGTGAGCAATTTGCTCTCCATCGGTCGACCGGTTCGGTCGACCGACAGACATGCACAAACAGTGCATGTCCAGACACATCGTCGGTCGACCGGGCCGGTCGACCGAAGTTGCCTGAAACAGAAAAACTGGACTGGTTTTTGAGTTAGAAAAATTTTGAGAAATATTTTAAAAATACATATAGCTAAGTATTATGCAGAAAATAGTTTATACACATGTTATATACAAGATTTTCAAGATATAAAACTTTTGGTACATGTATATATAAACTAAGGCATAAAACTTAGAAATAACCATTTTCAAAACATAGGAAATATATGAAACAAATGTGTGTGCAAATCCTAGAGCCAAATTTCATATACTCAAACTTTAACATTCTATTTCTTACAATGATTCTAAGACTTCAAGATCTTCAATAGGCTTCTTTATATGATCTTCAACACTTGTTCCTTGAGCCCAATTGGAGTTGACTTGAGTCCAAATCCTTGTATTTGTGAGAGAAGACTTCTAGAATGAATAGAAATCTGAAACATACTTAAACAACAAATGTTATTAGTACAAATAACTAATATGTTTTGTAATCATCAAAATACACTAATCATGGGTGATTGTAACCTTGGGCCAACAATCTCTCCCTTTTTGATGATGACAAAACATATAGGTTATTTAAATAAACATGGAAGAAGAGTTTGAAAAACTCCCCCTCAAATAATGCTATGTATAAAAATTTGACTATGGAAGCACAATACATAAAGCATTCAAGGCAAAATAGTTTTGTCAAAAAACTTAAATAAACAAACTTAACAAACTCAAACAAATTCAAAATATCAAACTCTTAAACTTATTCAAATTCAAAGCAAACTCTTAAACAATTTATTACAACTTATTCTCCCCCTTTTTGTCATACATCAAAAGGGTTAAAATACCAATTGAAAAACAAATTTTATTTTAAGAATCCATAATGCAAACATTCAACTCACCACAAATAAATGAAAATCTAGCATAATCTAGAGGTTTAGTAAAAATATCGGCAAGTTGAAAATCGGTAGAAACATAATCAATCTCAATATCACCTTTCTCATAATGATCTCTAAGAAAGTGATACCTAATGTCAATGTGTTTGGTTTTACTATGTTGATTTGCATTCTTTGTCATGTGAATAGTACTAGTATTATCACAAAATATTTTAACATGATCAAAGTGTAAATCATAGTCAAGGAGAGTATGTTTCATCCAAAGAACTTGTGCACAACAAGCTCCGGCTGCAACATACTCCGCCTCGGCGGTTGATAGGGCTACCGAATTTTGCTTTTTGGAAGACCAAGATACAAGACAATTACCTAAGAATTGACATGTTCCACTTGTGCTCTTCCTATCTACCCTACAACCCGCATAGTCGGCATCCGAAAAACTCTTCATTTCAAATAATCCGGTTTTAGGATACCACAAACCCATTTCAATAGTGCCCTTAAGGTATCTAATTATGCGTTTAACCGCAATTATGTGAGATTCTTTAGGACAAGATTGAAAACGTGTACAAAGACAAACGGAAAACATAATATCCGGCCTACTAGCCGTCAAATAAAGCAAACTACCAATCATGCTACGATATAATTTAATGTCTACACTTTTACCTTGTTCATCCTTGTCAAGCTTTGTAGTTGTTGCCATGGGAATTTTGCTTACTTTCGATCCTTCAAGCCCAAACCTTTTGATTAGTTCCTTTGTGTCTTGGCTTGATTGATGAAGATGCCATCCTTCTTTTGCTTGATTTGGAGTCCAAGGAAATAGTTGAGTTCCCCCATCATAGACATTTCAAATTCATCCTTCATGCATGACTCAAAAGCTTTGCAAAGAGATTCATTAGTAGAACCAAAAATAATATCATCTACATAAATTTGCACAATAAGAATATCTTTTTCTACATGTTTAGTAAACAATGTTGTGTCAATTTTACCTTTCTTAAAACCATTTGAAATCAAAAATGAAGAAAGTCTTTCATACCAAGCCCTAGGGGCTTGTTTTAAACCATAAAGAGCTTTATCTAATTTAAAAACAAAATCCGGATGTGTAGGATCAACAAACCCGGGGGGTTGTTCAACATACACCTCCTCTTCAATAAATCCATTTAGAAAAGCACTTTTAACATCCATTTGAAATAATTTGAAATCTTTATATGAGGCAAATGCTAGTGTCATCCGTATGGCTTCAAGCCGTGCTACGGGTGCAAAGGTTTCTTCAAAATCGATCCCTTCGATTTGAGTGTAACCTTGGGCAACTAACCTAGCCTTGTTTCTAACTACATTACCCGATTCATCCAACTTGTTCTTAAAGATCCACTTAGTACCAATTGTTGGTCTATCGTGGGGCCTAGGAACAAGGTGCCAAACTTGGTTGCGCTCAAATTGATTGAGCTCCTCTTGCATGGCTAGCAACCAATATGAATCGGCCTCGGCTTTGAGGACATTTTTGGGTTCAATATGAGAAATGAATGCATAGTTACCACAGTAGTCATGAAGTCTAGAGCGAGTGGTTACCCCTTTGATACTTCACCTATGACGAGGTCCTTGGGATGATGTGGATTGTATCTCCAATCCTTTGGTAGTGGTTGAGTAGGCTCCACCTCATGTGTTTGATTTTCATTTCCTTGTGCCTCTTCCACCTTAGCTTTGCTTCCTTCATCATCCTTTGGTTTGTCTCCCATAGTAGAAGCATCCTCCAAGGTCACTTTCTCCAAACCTTCATCCAATGCATCTATTTCTACAACATTCTTAACAAACTTGTTAGATTCCTCAAACTTAACATGAATAGACTCTTCAATAGTCAATGATGATCTAATGAAAACTCTATAAGCCTTACTAGTGTTTGAGTAACCTACAAAAATAGCCTCATAAGATTTAGCATCAAATTTTCCTAAATTATCTTTTGTGTTTAAAACAAAACATTTGCATCCAAAAACTTTAAAATAGGAAACATTAGGTTTTCTAGAAAAATACATTTCAAAAGAAGTTTTAGTAGTATTTTTACACAAGAAAACACGATTTGATATATAGCATGATGTATTTACGGCCTCGGCCCACAAATAATGTGGTAGACCATATTCACTTAGCATTGTCCTAACCATCTCTTGTAATGTTCTATTTTTCCGTTCAACTACTCCATTTTGTTGTGGAGTTCTAGGACAAGAAAGTTCATGTTTTATTCCATGTTCATCACAAAAAGTGGTAAAGGGTTGGTTAATGAATTCACCTCCTCTATCACTTCTTATTCTCAAAATCGAAACATCTTTTTCTTTTTCAACTCTTTTCTTAAAAGTTTGAAAATAAGAAAATGCTTGGCTTTTATGTTCAAGAAAGAAAACCCAAGTAAATCTTGAAAAGTCATCAACCAAAACATAAGCAAATCTATTCCCACTTAGACTTTTGGTTTGTGTAGGGCCAAAAAGATCCATATGGATTAACTCCAAAGGACGTGATGTCATGATATCCTTAATTGACTTGAAAGAAGACTTAGTTTGTTTCCCAAATTGACATGCGTCACAAACTCGGTCTTTTTCAAAATTCAAGCAAGGAATACCTTTCACCATTTCCTTTGTGTTTAACCTAGAAATGTGATCAAAAGAAATATGCCCTAATCTCCTATGCCATAACCAAGAGTCATCATCGAGGGCTTTCAAACAAGTAATATTACAAGACATATTTAACATATCAATCATATAAACATTACTTTCACGAAAACCGGAAAATACACAAACATTGGAAGTTCTATCAATTACTTTACAAGAAACATTATCAAAAACAATATCAAAACCTTTATCACAAAGTTGACTAACACTCAAGAGATTATGCTTGAGGCCATCAACTAAAACTACATTTTCAATTAAAGGAGAGGTGCCAAGTTTTACATTACCAATACCGATGATTTTACCCTTGGCGTCATCTCCGAAGGTGACGGTGCCACCTTCATGATATCTTGATAGGGTTGCAAAGTTGTTGATGTCCCAAGTCATGTGCCTTGAGCAACCGCTATCAAGATACCACAATCCTCTACGTCGTTGGGATTTGGAAAGTACCTACATCATTTAACATAATTGTTGATTTTGGTACCCAAACTTTCTTGGGTCCTTTAAAGTTAGTGCCTCGAACCCAAACATTATGACGTGAAATGTTTAATCTATCATAGCAAAAATTGGCTAAGTGCCCTTTCCGTCCACAATGTGAACATGAGAACACTCTGCCATACATGAATGCATGATGTGTATGTGTAGTGTGAGCATGTTTTGGGGTTTTGCCATGTTGTTTAGGTTGTGTAGCATGAACATGAACATGAGCATGAGCATGAGCATTTTTCTTTGGGGCTTGTTTCTTAGGAAACATAGCCTCAATTTTCTTCTTGTTAAACTCACAATCTTTCAAAACAACACTTAATGAGTCTAATCTTTCCTTAATCATAGAAACTTCATTTGAATCAATTATTGGGGCCTTACCTTTGCAAGAAATCTTATATTTTTCAAAATCATTTTGGTAGTGGCCAAAGTGGAAACCAAATCCTCTTTTTCCTTTGTAAGAGTAAAAACTTGAAGACTTACAGATTCATTATCCTTTTTCATTTTAAGATACTTTTTCTTTAAGAAATCATAGTTTTGTGACAACTCAACAAAAGCCTCTTCTAACACATCCATAGAAAGTTCATTATCATGAGAAGGGGAAGAGGTTACCTTGCTTGTGCCTTCATTAGCCATGAAGCACATGTTGGCGGTGTCTATTTCTTCCTCGGATTCGGTCTCTGAATCCCAAGTTGCCTTCATAGCCTTCTTCTTGTAAGGCTTCTTTGATGTGGAGGGCTTAGCTTTGTCCGGACATTCCGCCACAATGTGTCCCGGTCTTTGGCAATTGAAGCACACAATCTTCCTTTCTTCTTTGCCTCCTTGCCATCTTCTTCTACCTTGGTACTTCGCCTTGTTGTACATCCTCTGGACATTCTTAACAAGGAGTGAGAGCTCCTCATCATCTTCTTCTTCATCATCTTCATCGGAGTGTGTAGCTTGACTCTTGAAGGCGATAGTCTTCTTTTTGGAAGGAGCCATATCCTCCCTTGCTTTCCTTTCCATCTCATGGGTTTTGAGGTTCCCAATGAGACCTATAAGCTCCATCTCTTCATTGTCGTTGAGTTCCTTCAAGGTTGTTGCTTTAACTTCCCATGAAGGAGGAAGAGCCCGGATGATCTTCCTTACTCTTTGATCATTGTTGATATCTTCACCTAAAGAAGAGAGTCCATTAGTAATCTTGGTAAATCTTGTAACCATATCATCTATGGTTTCATTTTCTTGCATGCTAAATGTTTCATATTGGGACCGAAGAAGGTCAATCTTAGCCTTCTTTACTTGTGAGGTCCCCTCATGTGTGACTACAAATGTGACCAAATCTCATATGCGGATTTACAATGAATAACCCTAGAAATGTCATCATCATTAAGGGCTTGTAGAAGTGCATAGTGAGCTTTGGCATTGGCATCGAATTCCTTAGTCTCTATTTCGGACCAAGTGGATTCGTCACCGGGGGGTACACTAAAGGACTTAGTCACAGCTTTTGCAACTCGGCTACCTAGAGATTGCAAAAACACGGTCATCTTAACTTTCCATATGGGAAAGTTAAGTCCATCAAACTTAGGAGGGGTCTTAATTCCATCGGCCATTTTTACTATATGAATATGAATGAAATGATTAGCAAATTAGGATCTTCTCTAAGGTTGTTAAACCAAATCCTAGAGTCCAAGCTCTGATACCAATTGAAAAACACCTAGAGGGGGGGTGAATAGGTGTGATTGCTAATCTTAAAAATTTTAACTCTCTAAATGCGGAACCTAAAACAAGTGAGGCTCAACTTAGTACAATTCAACAAGTGTAGCCGAATTCCTCTTGCGAGGCTCTGGACTAAACTCCTCTTGATTCCCCTTGATATGGGTTGAGGCGCTATGTGAAGCTCTTGTTGGATGAGTACGGGATTGGCACACACAAGTAAGAAATGAATGATATGAAAAATGATGCAAACACAATAATATATGGCAAGAATTACAAGCAAGCAAATAGTAGCACAAGAGAATTAAACAATATCACAAGTATGCAATAGAAAGCAATAAGGAGCTATTGAAAAGTAAAGCAAGAATTAGACGCAAAGGCAATCGCAAACAAAGTGATTTGTTTCGAGGTTCGAGCCACCGCTCTACTCCCCGCCTTCACCTCCGTGAAGGGTTTCCACTATCCACCGAGGACGCCTTTACAATTTGGTCTACCGAAGACCGAGCACCGAGCTCCACCGAGTACAAAGGACCTCTACCGAAGAGGTTGCTCCACAAGGAAAGGAATACAAGAACAAAGTGATCACAACAAGATCACTACACTATTTCTCAAACTCTTTTACAAACACTCTCACTTTAATTACAACTTCACTATAGAATGAATATAGGATTTTTGGCTCTATGAAGTGTGGTGAGAAAAACTTCAGTTGTAGAGTGATATTAGTAATCAAACACAACTGAAAAACGGGCTCAAAAAGAATTGGAATGAAAGCTTTAAACTCTTTTCTTTTCTCTTTTGAAAACAATACAAACTTGAGGATTTTTCTTAATGATATGCAAGAGAGACTTCTCCTCTATTTATAGGGTTAAAAATAGGTTAAAAACAATTTCTTTTGGTCTTATTTTCTCTGAAAAAGACCTGAAAAACACTGAAAAAGTCTGCCAAGAAATCAGATAAAAAACAGATTTCAGAATTGCACAAAAGAGGAAAGAGCCGTTGGGTTTTGCAGGCCTGGCGGTCGACCGGTCCGGTCGACCGCCAGCCCAGCTGCAAAGAGCCGTTGGCTCTCGGTCGACCGGTCCGGTCGACCGTCCAAAAAGAGGAAACACAGTTTCCTTCTTCCGGTCGACCGGTCCGGTCGACCGAAAAAACCCGTGAGCAATTTGCTCTCCATCGGTCGACCGGTTCGGTCGACCGACAGACATGCACAAACAGTGCATGTCCAGACACATCGCCGGTCGACCGGGCCGGTCGACCGAAGTTGCCTGAAACAGAAAAACTGGACTGGTTTTTGAGTTAGAAAAATTTTGAGAAATATTTTAAAAATACATATAGCTAAGTATTATGCAGAAAATAGTTTATACACATGTTATATACAAGATTTTCAAGATATAAAACTTTTGGTACATGTATATATAAACTAAGGCATAAAACTTAGAAATAACCATTTTCAAAACATAGGAAATATATGAAACAAATGTGTGTGCAAATCCTAGAGCCAAATTTCATATACTCAAACTTTAACATTCTATTTCTTACAATGATTCTAAGACTTCAAGATCTTCAATAGGCTTCTTCATATGATCTTCAACACTTGTTCATTGAGCCCAATTGGAGTTGACTTGAGTCCAAATCCTTGTATTTGTGAGAGAAGACTTCTAGAATGAATAGAAATCTGAAACACACTTAAACAACAGATGTTATTAGTACAAATAACTAATATGTTTTGTAATCATCAAAATACACTAATCATGGGTGATTGTAACCTTGGGCCAACAATGACCTGGTTTATCACAATTAAACCATTTGAATTTACCTTACTTTAGAAATTTCCTGAATTTCTTTGAGAGCATTGCCATCTCCTCTTCGTCATCATTGTCCGTGTCGGAAGATGCATGGAAGGCAAGTTCTTTCTTCTTTGAGCGGTGTTGTCTCTCTTGGTCCTTCTTTCTTTCTTCTAACTGCACTTCATATGCCATTAGATTACCGATTAGGTTTTCTAATGTCATAGTTGAGAGATCATTCGCCTCTTCAATGGCGGTTGTCTTCTTCTCCCATTCTGGTGTGAGTGCACGAAGGATCTTTCGAACTCTTTCAACTTGGGTGTAGTTCTTTCCAAGGGATGCTAATGTATTGGTGATGTCGGTGAATCTTGTAACCATCTCAGATATGGTTTCATTCTCCTCCATTTTGAATAACTCAAACCTGTGGACAAGAACAGATATTTTAGATTCCTTAACTTTATTAGTGCCTTCGTGTGTTACCTGAAGAGTATGCCATATTTGATGCGCAGAAGTTGTTGTTAAAACACGGTTGAACTCTTCTTTGGTTAGGGCACAGAATAGAGCATTCATCGCTTTGGCGTCAAGGTTCGCGTTCTTCTTTCGATCTTCACTCCAAGCGTTGTAGTTGGTTGTGGGCTTGGTATACGATGCTTCTACGATGTTCCAAAGGTCGTAGTTGAGTGACTGCAAGTATATCTTCATTCTACACTTTCAATAGTTGTAGTTGGTTCCGTCAAATAGCGGTGGACGTTGTGTAGAATGTCCTTCTTTGAATTGGGATGAGGGAAACTCCGTTGCCATCTTTGTTGTTGACTTGTACCTGCTCTGATACCAAATGTTGGATCAGAGCGTATACGCCGGTTCAGGGTATGAAATGTGAGGCCGGCTCTGATACCAAATGTAGGATCGTCGAGATATTGATAAATGCGGAATTATCTCTGTTGGCAACTATGATCTAAAACACACGAGTCAACACAAACTAAACAAGAAGGATTAATCGTTAATAAAATAAATAACTTGCAATAAGGAAAATCAAATCTCAGAAAAGTTGACAAACGCAAACAAAGAGATTTATCCTGGTTCGGTCCTTGTGACCTACATCCAGTCCCCAAGCCACCCGCTTGAGATTTTCCTTTAACCTTGATTTTGCAACCCAAAATCAATACACCATGCACACCACTTGACAAATCCCCTTCGCTAAATATGTACACCTTCTCTTCCACCAAGAGAACACCTTCTCTTCCACCAAGAGAATACCTTCACCTTGTACAACTTGCCTCTACAACCAAGAAGCCTCCCGTGTACAATGATTACTTTGAGAATTACAACTCTTTTATCCTATAAGCCTTGATACTGAATGTGTATGTGGACAAGGTCTAGTATAGGAAATAAGAACTTCACAGAACTTCACAATAGGAATGTCTTTTGGTGAAGAATAGAAGTTTGGAAAAACAGTTTTCAGGTTTGCAGATTTTTGGCTTTGGAAAACTGATAAAATCTCTTAGTAATTGGCCTTTGGTATAACTTTCCTATTTATAGCTGAAGACTAGGGTTAGTTAGGGAGTTATTGGTGCAATTTCAGATGATATGAACATTGAAAAACGTTACACAAAAGACCAACAGACAGAAACTGTCCAACAGTCAGAACTGCCTATTAGTCGACTTGCCCATGGAGTTAGTCGACTAGACTAGGCAAAAATCCTTCTATTAGTCGACTATGTTTGACTATAAGTCGACTAGGTCAGTGGCCGTTGGAAGAACAGTTTCAGAATAACTACTTCAAGTCGACTGCAACTACTTGATAGTCGACTTGACTAGTTATTAGTCGACTTAGGAACAAGGGTTAGTCGACTAGAAAAATGTATTAGTCGACTATAGTTGACTGTTGGTTGACTAATACACAAACAGAGAGTTCGTCTGTTTCAGGACACAAAACTTAGTCGACTTGGGCTATGGGATAGTCGACTACACAAGGGATTAGTCGACTTGCATGATCAATAAGTCGACTAATGGATCTATGAAAAGTGTGTTTGTGTCAAGGCTTTTACATGCTATTTCATCTTTACAAACCACACTCTATCAACTCTCCTTGGCACATCTTGATCATGTAGGACTCTTGATTCGTCATGTGTTAGAGCTCCAAATGAATTTGATCTTCACAAACGTCTTCTCGAAATAAGTTCCAACAGTTTGGTCTCTCACAAGACATAAGAGGATTGGTGCCTTGGTGGTTGATGCAATTGAGCTTTACAAACAAATCAATGGATGCATCACTATCAATGAGTTTAGGTGAGACCACCACCTTATTTTGGAGAAATGGAGTTAGCTTTATCGGTGTCGATAATTATCTCTATCTTTCACTTTAGTTTATATGCCTTGTATGGTTGTTTATAAGCATATATTATTTGTTTATGATATATAATTTTTAATTGCATGATTATATGTAAATATTATTAAAACTTTTGTATACATGTACAACTCTTAAGATACACTTGTTTCTAATACTATACATGTTTTATTTTATTTGTGTACTCAGTTCATATTTGATTTGACATTTTTGTTCTAGTTTTGATGATTCTTGCATATTTTATGATATAATATGTTTGTGAAAAAGAATTTTCTTTATTTGTGCTTTCATATTTTTACAATTCAAGTTTCGTACATGTCAAAGTTTTAAAAAGAAATTTCATAAGAGTTCTAATGAATTCTTTAGAGCCTTATTATTTTATCTTCATGAGTGTGTTATTCACATGACTATTGCTCACTTTTCATTTACCCATGGTTTTATATTCATAAGCATATATGTGCTATATAGATTTTGAGTGATAATTTTTGTATAATAAGCATGTTTCATAAGATATATATGATTTGTTTAATATTTGAAGAATCTTGAATTAGTTTTCAAACTGTTTTAAATTAGTTCTTTTATTCTTCACTTAGTAGTATTTTCAAACTAGTTTCAACTATTTTCAAAGTTATTTATTTTTGAAAATATCAACCTTTATGGGAGGTTGGTTGGGTGATCATGTCTTGAGTTCTTAAATGACTATCCCTTTGATATGTGCATGTAGGTTGGTGATTTCAATGAGTTATACACATGATTCTTATGATTATTTCATTTTTATCTATATATGTATGCGTTAAATTTCAAATAGTATTTCAATTGACATACATACATATGATTGATTGTGCTTTCTTAAAATTATTCATACATGTTTTTATAGTACAAAATTTGTTTCATGTCAAGCTTGATTTTGTTTTAAATAATCTTTAAAAAGTTTATGCATCGATTTTGTGATTGTTTCAAAAAGGGCGAGAAAATTCTTCAATTTAAACTAATATCTTATTTCAATTTTTTTGAGAAAAATATTTTATTTTAGCAAATTGTTCACATTTTCTAATTGGTATCAATTATTACGATTTGTGTTCGCAGTTCGAAAGTCATAAAAAATTTCATCGTTATTTGAACTATGTACAAATATTAAAAAAAAAAATCTAATCTTGTTAGAATCTTTTAGAAGAATAGTATAGTGGCAAGAAGAGGGTTGAATCCACAGAGACCTGCTGAAAACTCGATTTTTAGAAATCTGAAATCTAACTTTAATCTAGTTGGGAAATTGGTGAATGAATGGTTTAGTTTATGAACTTTAATTTAAAAATGTGAGAAGGGTATAAAATGAAGATTACTAGTTTATAGAATGCATTATGTGAGAAATTAAGAAAGGGAGATTTGAAGAAGAAAATGAAAAGATGAATTAAAGCAATGAAATTAAATAAGAAATAATACTTACTAACATGTGGGATGCATTAATTGGCATCTAGAGTGAGAGAAGAAAGAGAGATAGGTATGTTGGAACCCGAATAGGTGCACAGCCTTGAATTTTGTCAAGATAATTGTGATGAGACCAGTCGCCCAAGCCTTTTTCCCTGTATCAAGAAATGATTAATGAAAAGAAAAGAACTGAACGAAAGTGAGAAAACAAACACAGTTCAATCAATATGAAGAATTGAAAATTTGAAAGAAAAAACTTCTCTATTCATTGAACTTTCAGCTTGAAGTTACAGAAGACGCCATTACAGAAGAATCCATCATTATAATTCTCTCAGATCTCTCCAAACTCACATTACAACACACACAACTCTCTTTTCATAGCCTTTTCAGTCCTTCGATGTACATTCTACATCTGAAATGCCAGTATTTATAGGCAGAAAGGGATAGATAGGAGCATCCAAAGATAGGGGAGCAAACTTTCCCCTGATCCTTTGTAACTACCGCAAAAATGGGGCTTTCGTTGTGTTTTCGCAGCCAGGATCTGGCTGTAGGGCCAGATCCTATGGACGATGAACCGTGGATCCCTGATTTGCTTCTATCTTCAATTGGTTATTCGGTTGGATCTCTGGTTTTGACATTTCTTCGTTGATTCTTCAGCCAACCACTTGATCTTCACAAATCTATTTTAACTAATTTTGATTTGGGATTATCCTTCTTATACGTTCTAATTTTCAGTTGTGATTTAAATCCCCTAAGAATCTAATTTAGTTAGCCTGGATTTGTGATTTATCTTCTCCTATCATATCCTGCACAAATAGATATTAAGACAATAAATTGCAGGATTTATTACAAAATAGATGTAGGAATGTAGTAATAAATATGAAGTATGTGTGTCCAATTACACCTCCACACCTATCTTTTGCTTGTCCTCGAGTAAAACAGAATTAACCTATCTAACTCACTTTCATAGGAATCATGGTTGCACTTAGTACATGCAACATGCTGTTAAACCTTTATGTTGCCCCTAGAGGACGAGTTTTGTCTCGTGAGAGTTTTCAGTGGATTACACCCACAAAATTCATAAAGAAAGAGAGATAAAGTGTTCGTATTTTCAAAAACACATTTTGAAAAGAAGAAAAAATAGGAACACCAAACTATTTACTTCTAGACTTAGTTTCTATTCAAAAACTTATTATCAATCTCAAACTATACTTCTCATCTACTCTATTATTTTACCCTAAGTAATATGCACCTTAATGACCGTGAATATTTAACTAAGGATTCAACTCTAACTCTTATGCCTTATTTTTACATATTTTTTGTGGTAATATCTCTTAGTTCTATAAGGCATTCTAATCTGCCTATGTAACGAGCCTTAGGTCGATGACTCTCAAAACAAACGGTTTTAGGGTACCAGGTGAGAAAACACCCCAAGGACTTAAGGACTTGAGCAAAAAAGGCCACAAAACTAAGGGTTTTTATTGATTATATGGACCGCTTTTAGGCGTGAATACTTATGCTTTCTGAGGCACAAATTCCCAGCTTAATCAGAGAATTTTTAATATATATATATATATATATATATATATATATATATATATATATATATATATATATATATATATATATATATATATATATATATATATATTGTGTAAGGCATAAGAATCTTTTTCTTTGAACCTTAAGTGTGTAAGTATATAAAGTATGCATAATTTATTAAGGTAAAAATCAAGACTAAATTACTTTTTCAAATTTTTTTCTTCCTAACCCTAGAAATAAAAAAATAGTCTTATTTTGATCAAGTATCAGAAATTCTAATTATGATTCTCCTATTCCTTAAAATTAAGCCAATTCCTTACAAAAGTAAGTCAAAAATATAGTTGCTCTTTTCAAAAAGGTTTTAAAAGAAAAGATTTTTTTTTTGATAAAATAAAGAAGAAAACCTATGTTAGAACCGTCCCCCATACCTATCTCACGCATTATCCTCAATATATAAATGAATGCATAGCATGATACAAACTTAAGAATGTGAAGGGTAGATAATACCTAATAAAGACGAGTGGATATCATCCATTATTGCCTAGTTGAACAGAAAAATAAAAGAAAGCACAAAAACTATAATATAACAATGGATTCCTAGCAGGTATAGAGATCAATTCTGATAAACAGAATCTTTTAGAAGATTTTTTCCACTTCTAGGCTCAAATACTCACGGTATGGCTTTAAAGGATGACCATTCACTTGAAAAGTGATACCATCTGTGGCATTATGGACCTTTACTGCACCATGTGGGTGCACCTTATGAACATTGTAGGGACCGGTCTAATGGGATTTCAATTTTCTCAGAAAGAGATGTAAACATGAATTGTAAAGCAGGACATTTTGTCTGGGCTGAAAATTCTTTTGAATTATGACCTTATTGATTGTAAAATCAAAGAGTTAAGAGAATTACCGTGTAACTTTTGGCTAACGGGTCGTGTCCATGAGGAGGAATGCGATAGAAGCTTTTCGGTGTTTTGTTTAAAAAGCTAAGAATGGTGTCTTTCTTTTAAGTTGGAAAAGAGTATGTAGAGAAGAGAGATGATTAAAAGAAAATTTGTAAATTTAGAGAAGACTTTGGAAAAGATGAATTTTGTATAAAGCTTGAAAAGTGATTTGTTGATTTTTTTTTAATAAAGAAGAAAATCTGGGCTCACTATCTAACTACTCAACGATGTGTTCTTCTATTGAAATCCTTAGTGCCTCAACTTGATCATAGGCAAAAACTTAAGATTGATTTTAGAAAGTTTTGAGCAAAACACATAAGATGGTTGGAAAGGTTAATTCTTTTCTTTAAGAAATCGTCTTGAATTGAATGTTAAATCATCAAGAAGTTCAAGTATGAGATAAAAACAAGTTCAAGAGACATTTTTTTTAAAAGAGGTAGAAGTTTAAAAATCCAAACCTATCCTCATATGCCTTCAAGAACACTTTCAAGAAGAAAGGCTTAAGTTAGGCTTGCAAATGATTCATTGGGTTTTTCTCATCAAAACCATTCGAAAAGATGAGGGATCAGAGAGAGGAATAATAGTGAGCCCAGAAAACTGATATATCTACTCATAGAAGACAAAGAACAATGAAAGTAAATAAAGCAAGACATACCGTAAAAATAGAGTGGAAGAAAAGATAGCTTGATTCTTGTATTGATGTCACTTCAATCTTTGAAATACAATCACTCAATTCCTCTCTCTCACTGGTAGTTGCACTGAACTACCAATTATAAAACAAAGATACAACTTTTATACTATCTAACAAAAAGCCTAAATCCTTAAAAACAAAGAGAAAAACTAAATCTAAGTTCCGATCCTTTTTTCTCTGAAAAATACAGTATTTATAGGCAAAAACCAAACGGGAGGGGACGTATGAGGATTGGGGGAGCAAACGCTCCTCCAACAAACATCAAATGGCCGCGGAAACGCGGTTTTGGCCGCGTTTCAGCGGCCATGGTGTAGCCAGGTGGCCACACCAGGTTGGAGGATCTTCTTCGTTTGGTGATTTCCTTTATCTCCTGCTAGTTTTTCCGTTTCTGCTTCAGGATTTGACGAAACAACCTTTGATTGTTGGCTTCAACCGCTTGATTTGGGACGATTCATTTCAACTAATTTTCAACCTCTCTGATTTGTCAAGATCTACCCTGATTCCCAGATTTTGAATTTATTCTGAATTAAATCAGAATTTGATGTGATTTTGGGCTTGTTTCTCTTTCCTATCCTTTAGCAATGGGCCTGCATTTTATAAAGAAAAATAGGACTTATTAATATGATTTATTTAGATAGTAAGCATGGTAATGTGACAACATGTATGCAATATATATGACCGATCACTTATCATGCATCATGTTTATACGGTCCTTGTACTATTTTGAGCAGTCATATGCATTATTCCTAACCTCTTCAAGCTCATCAAGTTAAAGTTTTCTAGACTCTTCTGTCTTATCAAGATCAAAATTTAGGCGCTTGATCACCCAGTATGCTTTGTATTCTAGCTCGACAAGAAGATGGCAAGCTTTGCCATAAACTAACCTATATGGAGACATTCCAATAGGAGTCGTGAACGTCGTTCTGTATACCCACAAGGCATCAGTTAACCGAAGGGACCAACTTTTCCTAATGGTGTTCACAGTTTTCTCCAGAATGGCCTTGATTGCTTGGTTGAAAACTTCTACTTGGCCACTAGTCCGCAGGTGATAAAGGGTAGAAATCATATAATTGATGCGGTATTTTCTCATTAAGCTTCAGATGCATGATTATAGAAATATTTTCCACCATCGCAAATGATTGCACGAGGAAAGCCAAAATAAGAAAATATATTCTCTTTCAAGAAATTTACCATAACTTTGTAGTTATTGGATCTACATGCTACGGCCTCTATCCATTTAGAATGAAATCAACTGCCACAAGGATATACTGATATCCATGAGATACAGGGAAGGGACCCATGAAGTCAATGTCCCAAACATCAAAGATTTTGACAATTTAGATTAGGTTCGGATTTCATTACGTCGTGCAATTTTCCCAATCGTTGACAATGACACAGGATTGACAGTAGATATGAGCGTCGCGAAATAAAGTGGGCCAATGAAAATCACTGTGCAAAATTTTTACAGCAGTCTTCTTCCCACTGAAATGACCACCGCCAGCTTGGTCATGGCGGAATGAAAGGATGTTCCTTAACTCAGAGTCAAGAATGCAACGTGGAATGATCTGATCAGGACAAAATTTAAACAAATATGGTCATCCCAAAAGAACTATTTGACTCTAGTTAAGAAACACAATCATTCTTGCTGAGTCCACGAATCAGGCATTTATTCGATGACAAGGCAATTCATGATATCAGCATACCACGGAATAATCGAATGGGAGATGGACATTAACTGCTCGTCAGGGAATGTCTCAAGGACAAGTAAAGAGTTGGACAACATTCGACCACCAATCTAGACAAATGATCCGCGATAACATTCTCAGCACCCTTGTATCATGAATTTCTAAGTCAAATTTTTGTAGAAGTAAGATCTATTGGATTACACAAGCTTTAGCATCTCTTTTATGACAAGGTACTTCAAAGCCGCATAATCGGTAAAATTTAGGACCTTAGAACCTATCAAGTATTGACAAAATTTATCAAGGGCAAAAATGACTGCCAATAACTCTTTTTCAGTGGTGGAGTAGTTCAGTTGGGCGTCGTTAAGAGTCTTGCTAGCATAGCAAATGACATGAGAAATTTCAACTCGTTGTCCAAAACAAGCACCAATCGCATAGTCAGAAGGGGCACACATCACCTCAAATAGAAGATTCCAGTCAGATGATCAGATGATGGGTGCAGAGATTAACTCAGTGTTACGCCTTTCAAAGACTGCAAGAGGTGAACTCAAAATATCATTTTTCTAGAAGGTCACACAGAGCCTTGAAAATTTTAAAAAAGTCTTTGATAAAGCGGTGGTAAAACTCAGCATGGCCTAAGAAGGATCGCACCTCCCGAACAGTTTTCGGAGGTGACAGTTTAGAGATTAAGTCATCTTAACTTTATCAACCTCTACACCCTTTTCAGAAACAAAGTGACCTAAGACAATCTCAGATTTAACTATGAATTGACATTTGTCGCAATTAAGAAGTAGGTTCTTCTCCTTGCATCTTATCAACACCAGTGATAGACACATACCCTCATCAAAATTAGACCCAAAGATAGAGAAGTCATTCATGAATACCTCTAAAAATTATTCGACCATGTCTGAAAAGATGTTCAACATGCACCGCTGAAAGGTAGCAGATGCATTGCATATCCTAAAAGGCATGCGACGGTAGGCAAATATACCAAACGGATAGATAAATATCATTTTCACTAGGTCTTCATGAGCAATAGGGATTTGATTATATTCAGAATAACCATCCAGGAAGGAGTAATAAGCGTGTTCGGCAAGACATTCTAATATTTGGTCAATGAATGAAAGAGGAAAATGATCTTTCCTAGTCATGGAGTTGAGTTTCCTATAATCTATGCACACTCACCAACTTGTTTGAACTCGAGTTAGAACCAACTCATTTTTTTCATTAATAACAACTGTGACTCCAGACTTTTTGGGCACAGTTTGCACAGGATTGACCCATTGACTATTGGAGATAGGGTAAATGATACCTGCATCTAACAATTTCATAACCTCCGCTATCTCTTTCAGAACAGGGTTCAAACGCCGTAGTGGTTCTCTCGAAATTTTGGCATTCTCTGCGAGATGAATTTGGTACATTATTACAAAGGGACTAATTCCCTTGATGTCTGCTATAGTCCAGCCTATAGCTTCCTTACATTCACTAAGAAATCTAATAACTTCCCTTCTTGATCCTTATCTAAATTAGAAGAAATAATCACAAGCAAGGTTTCAGAATTACGTAAAAAGGCTTGAGTGAATGTGTCGGACAAAGCTTGAGCTCCAACTTTGGGGCTCAATGATTGATGGAATAGGAACAAATGTTGACACACGTAAGGTTTTCTTTGGGTTTCCATGGATTGGTGTACATGATAGGAACAATATCTAACAATGATTTGACCTCTTCTGTTGACTCATCAATATCAAAATTCTATCCAAAATGGGCCAAATATTTTTCCAAGGGACGGTTATAATAAGAGACTCAAAGGTGTGATTAACTGAAATATCATTCATGCTGACCTCCTCATGATCATCCATTATATGTGGTTGGGAACTAGTGTGAGATATATTTAGCCCGGCCGTCATATTCCTAAACGATAAGGTCATAACTCCATTCTTAGATCTGATGACAACAGTAGCGGTAGTAAAGAATGGTCTACCTAAAATCACTGAGGAGTGACTGCTTGGATTTGTCACTAGTTTAGTGTCTAAGACAACAAAGTTCGTAGGGAATTAAATTTATTCACCTTTAAAATGACATCTTCAATAGTTTCCTTGGGGACCTTAACAGACATATCTGCTAAAAGCAAGATAAGATTAATGGGTTGTAACTCCCCCAAACCTAGTTATTTGTTCACAGAATAGGGTAAAAGATTTACACTCGATCCTAGGTCTAACAGATGTCAATCCATAGCCTTGTCTCCTATGATAACTGAAATTGTTGGGCTCCCAGGGTCCTTATATTTTAGAGCACTGGTTTGTTGGATGAGAGAGGATGCCTGTGCAGCAAATGTTGCTTCACGAGAAACAAAAGTTTTCCTCTTGATAGTGGTGAGATCTTTTAGAAACTTGGCATAAGATGAAATCTGATTGAAAACATCCAAGAAAGGAATGTTGATTTGGATATTCTTGAAAACTGCTAAAATTATCTCATAGTGATTTTTCTTCCTGTTAGCCTGAAGATGTTGAGAAAATGGGGCTTTGGGCACAAAGAATTTCTCTTGAGGATCAACAACAGCTCTATCATCTTTCTTTGAAGAAATGGGGCTTTTAACAACAACTTTCAGAATTCAATCAAGATCTTAGTTGGTGTTTAATTTCAAAAAAAGATTCAATGGCAAGTTTTGAAGCTAGCAGTATTGATTCAAGAGCTAAAGCATAAAAATACATCTAGTACTCAATGAGGAGTCTAACTCTACATGAATCGTGTTGGAATCAAGTCAAGATGAAGAAGAAGATTTTCAAGAGAAGACTTGAGTCAAGAGTTTGTAAATTTAGAATTTATGTTAAAGAATAGATTAATTTTGAGTGCTGAAGCTTATACACTTATACACACAACAAAAGTTTTGGTTTTTTCAAGAAGTTATGTTTAAACAATATCGATTTATAAAAGATTATGTACTTTATGTTTTAATCTCATAACTTGTGTTTATATGATTTATATCTCGAAATAATAAGTTTAATAGTTTGAAATATGTGTTGGATTCTATCCATACATATTAGAGTTTTATTTGTTCAAAGAAACTTATATTGGTGAGTTTTGGGTTTCGGTTTAACAAGTTTATGATTTGGTATTCATGGGTTGAATTTCATCAAAAACAAGTTCATATGTTTTATATGTGTCTTAGGTTCAATCCACACAAATTATGCTTCAAAAGTATTTCGAAAACTTGTTTTTGTATTTGTGCAAGTTTTAGAAAAACTTGATTTTCAATACATAGTTTATTATTTAAGAAAATATAGTTTTTATTTCCAGGTTGGATTTCTATATCTCAAAAGGTTCACATGTTTATAATATGTGTTGATTCTTAATCACACATATTTGCACTATATTGTATTTACATGAACTTATTTTTATAGATTTAATAGAAATTTTTAAGATTTATTTTGATTTAAAAAGATCTAAAATGCATTTTAAAAACAGAAGAAAAATCAATATTTGGGTTGGCCCGGTCGACCTCTAGCCAGAGTTGAGAGCTTTGTCAGTCGACGACCCAGTCAACTGGATATGCACATCATCTGTTGTACATGTCGATTGACTGACCGGTCGATCTCAGATTGAAGCCTGCTCTTTTTTCTGGTTTAAGTTGACCGCCAGAGAGCAATACTCTCTAGTTGTTGGGCACGGTCTATCGCCCAATCGACCGACAACCCCAACAACTAGAAAACTAACCGTTGGTGGTCGACCAATCGGTCAACCGACAGACTTTCTGCCTGGGTTTTTACCCCAACGGGTCTATTTTTCAGGGCCTTATATATAGGAGTCTTGGCTTTGGTTTTTAAGAATATTTTTTTAAGAGTTTTACAATCAGTTTTTGAGTGCCTTTTTTGCCTACTTTCTACATAATTTTTAAACAAGTTTTTGAGCTTCAAATCCATATCTCTAAGAGAAGTTTTTCAAGAGTTTCAAAGTTTTGAAAAATCAAAGAAAATAAGTTTTTGGAAATTTAAGTTTTGTTCTTCAAGTTTCTATATCTTTATTGAAGTTTTTTCAATTATTTTTTAGAGAGTTTCATTTCAAAATCTTTGTTTTCTCACAAGTTTGAGTTTTCATCTAAAAATCCATCCTATAGGATTCTTATTTATGAGAGTGCTTGTGATCAAGAAGTTTGAAAGTATACCTAGAGGGGGTGAATATGTGTAATGTTAATCTAATGGTAAGATATGCGGAATTTAAAATGAATGATGCATCACAGTCAACTCCAAACAAGAAGTGAAGCCGGATTCCCTATGAAGAGCTCTAGAACTTATCCTCTATATTCCTCTAAATTAGGAGTTGAGCTACTTAATTGCCTTCTTGTTGAAATGAGTGAAACCATAAGTAAGAATGATGAATACGATGCAAGCAATGAATAACAGATACAAGAGAAGCAATAACATAAGTGCAAGCAATAGCAATAGAGTAAGAGCAAGAGAAAAGACAATCGCAAATACAAGAGATTTGGTTCGAGGTTCAAGCACAAAGCTCTACGTCTCCGCCTTCACCGCGTGAAGAATTTCACTATCCACTAAGGATATTTCCACAAAGGAGCCTCCACGAATGAACTACAATAGTCTACACAAGACTGGATTACACAATTCTAACTCTCAATCCTCTACACAAGATGTAACACAAAGCCAATGAGATCTTGGTGACCATAAAGATCACAAACACTCTCTTTTACAACTTTATACAGTATAAAACAAGGAGTGAAGCTCAAGAAATTTGTGAGAAAGAAAATTCAGTTGAAATGAATGAATTTAAGAGCTAAAAATTAGCACAAATTAATTTGAAAATGAGAGAACTTGAAACTTGAAAGTTAGAAATTTTCTCTTTTGAATAAACTTTATTTTGCAAAAATATTTCCAAAACTCCAGTTTTTTTAATCCTCTCCCATTGAACAATATATATAGGCAACTGATAAATATTGTTAGAAGAGCCTATCAGGTCATTAGGAGGGAGATTAAGTCCAAGAGGCAAAAATACATGTTGAAGAATAAGTTAAAAATCTCAAATTTTGAAAACTAGTTGTTACTGTAGCTCTGCCAGAACATCGATCGACCGGTAGTTCAAGACTTTAAACTAATCGTTAGGCATAGGTCGACCGCCCGGTCGGCCGATCCAAATCGAAACTTGGGTGTTGACAGTCGGTCGACCACCCAATCGACCGGCCGGTCATCCGACAAACGTGCACAACATGCACATGCAGTCACCCCATAACAACCACGAGGTCCGGTTGACCGACCAAGCCTAAAACACATTTTTAGAAATTTTTTGAAATCAAACTTATTTTTAAATATTTTGTATTGATTTAACAAATATTTTGGTAAAACATAGGTTATGAGATACATAATAGAAATAGGATATATAATTAAAAAAATATGAGACATGTATAAAACACCAAATTTTGTAAAATACCAAAACAGGAAAACTAGATATGAAAACTTATATTTCGAAATTTTGTATTTTTGTGTGTGACTTCTTGAGCATCAATTCTATATTCTACTTTAACAAACTATTTTCTTACATAGGTTCAATATATCTTCAAGAAATTATCAAGTGGGCTTCTTCAAAACGTCAATTTTGATTGTCCTAACTTGAATCTCATTTTGAGTAAACTTGAGACTTTAAAACCTTTATTTTGAGAAAGAAACACTTTGAGTCCTCTTGAACCCTGAAAAGTACTGAAACACTTGAACTTATTAGTACCAAATAACTTTATGTGGTTTATAATCATCAAAATAAAAATCAGAGAGTGTACCCTTGGGCCAATAATCTCCCTTTTTTTTATGATGACAAAACACATAATTTATTAAAATTAAAACAAATATAAGAAGCTTGAAAAGTCTCCCCTAAAATTATGCTTATTTATCAAGTAAATGAATCATGATTAAATGATATACCAATTGAAAAATTAAGTCATGTGCATACTTAATAAAGTGGTCAATGTTGAATCAATATGCATAAACATTCTATCCTCCTTCCATGCTCCTTCCATCAAACATTGTGCAATGAATAATAGATCAAGACATTACATAAAAACATGGAATAAGTGAATATATAAAATAAAAGCTTATTATACCGAAACATGCTAATTTTTCAAAAATAATTTTACATATAAAAAAATCTACAAGCTTGATAGAAACATCAATAGATTAACATATATATAACTTTTTGTAAAACTTCTCCTCTTTTTATAATATTTCTCCCTCTTTTTGTCATGCCTTAAAAAAGAGTAAAAACAAGAGACTAAATTTTAAATAAACACAAGTATTAATGTGAGAAATTAAGAGAACAAACATGCAAACTAATTTTGAGAGATACTATTGAAAAATTTCAAGAATCCATAATGCAAACATTCAACTCACCACAAATAAATGAAAATCTATTTTAATCAAATGATAGTAAAAATATCCGCTAATTGAAAATCGATAGAAACATTATCAATTTCAATATCTCCTTTCTCATAGTGATCTCTGAGAAAGTAATATCGAAACTCAATGTGCTTGGTCTTACTATGCTGATTTGCATTCTGGTCATATAATGGTGCTAGTGTTATCACAAAATATTTTGATATGATCATATTGCAAATCATAATCAAAGAGAGTATGTTTCATCTAAAGGACTTGAGCACAATAAACTCCGGCCACAACATACTCCGCCTTGGCGGTTGAGAGAGCTATGTAATTTTGTTTCTTGAAAGACCATGAAACAAGAAAATTTCCTAAAAATTGACAAGTTTCACTAGTGCTCTTCCTATCCACTCTACAAATGGCATAGTCAGCATCCGAAAAACTCGTCATTGAGAATTGTCCAGTCTTCGGATACCACGAGCCTATTCTAAGAGTACCCTAAGATATCTAACAATGTGCTTTACTACAATTAAGTGAGACTCTTTAGGACAAGATTGGAATCTAGCACAGACACATACTAAATATAATGTCCGGCCTACTAGCCGTCAAATAAAGCAAGCTACTAATCATACTACGATAGAGTTTAATGTCAAGTTTTTACCTTATTCATTCTTGTCAAGCTTAGTTGTGGTAGCCATGGGTGTCTTGCTAATCCTTGCATCTTCAAGCCAAAACTTTTTGATAAGTTCTCTTGTGTATTTGGCTTGGTTTATGAAGATTTCATCGCTCTTTTGCATGTTTGAAGTCTAAGGAAGTAGCTGAGCTCTCCCATCATACTCATTTTCAAACTCTTTCTTCATGCATGATTTAAAATCCTTACAAAATTTTTCATTAGTAGATCCAAAAATGATATCATCAACATATATTTACACAATTAGGATATTATTTTCTACATGCTTTGTAAACAAGTAGTGTCAACTTTGCCTTCAACAAAATCATTTAAAATAAGAAAATTTGAAAGTCTTTCATACCAAGCTCTTTAAGCTTGTTTTAAGCCATATAAAGCCTTATCAAGTTTAAAAACAAAATCTGCATGTGTAGGATCAATAAACTCGGGGGGTTTATTCAACATACACCTCCTCTTTAATAAAACTATTTAAGAATGCACTTTTAACATCTATTTGAAAAAGCTTGAATTCTTTGAAAGAAACAAAAGCAAGTGGCATCCGTATGGCTTTCAAGCTGTGTGCTACAGCTGCAAAGTTTTTCTCAAAATCAATACCTTCGATTGGGTGTAACTTTAAGCCATTAAGCTAGCTTTATTCTTAATAACATTTTCCGACTCATCCAACTTATTCCTAAAAATCCATTTAGTGTCATTGATTGACCTATCATGAGGCCTAAGAGCGAGTGCCAAACTTGATTGTACTCAAATTGATTGAGCTTTTCTTGCATTACAAGCAACTAATATGAGTCGTCCTCAGCTTCGAGAATGTTCTTGGGCTCAATATGGGAAATGAATGCATAATGACCTCAAATATCATGGAGTTTGGAGCGAGTAGTTACTCCCTTAGATACATCACCTATGATGAGCTACTTGGGATAGTTTGTAGCATATCTCCAATCCTTTTGGATGTAGTTGAGTTGGCTTCACTTCAACTTCTTAAACTTCACCATGTTCATCATCTTTTGGTTTATCTTCTTCTTGCATTGATGAGTCCTTCAATAATATTTTCTCTATGTCTTCACCTAAGAAATTAATTTCTACAACATTCTTCATAAGAGCATTAGATTCCTCAAAATTGACATGTATAGACTCTTCAATAGTCAAAGTTGACCTAAAAAAAATTTTATAGGACTTACTATTATGTGAATATCCAACAAATATAGCTTCATAAGACTTGGCATCAAATTTACCTAAATTGTCCTTAGTGTTCAATACAAAATATTTACAATCAAAAACTCAAAATATGAAACATTTAATTTTCTCAAATAATAGAATTCAAAAAGGGTTTTAGAAGTGTTATTGCAAAAATAAACTCTATTGGATATGTAACATGAAGTTCTTACGGGCTCGGCCACAAATATTGAGAGAGTCCATATTCACTAATCATTGTCCAAGCCATTTCTTGAAGAGTGTGATTCTTTCTTTCAATAACTCCATTTTGTTGTAGAGTTTTAGGACAAGACAACTCATGTTTAATTCTATTTTCTTCATAATAGGTGATGGTTGATGAATTCACTACCTCTATCACTCTTTATGTGTAAAATCAAAAATCCTTTTCTTTTTCAACTCTTTTTTCAAAAAACATGAAAATATGAAAAGCTTGATCTTTAGTTCTAAAAAGAAAACACATTATATCTTGAGAAATCATCAACAAGAAAAAAAATTAAACGGTCACATATTCAATTGAGTGAATAAGGAGTGAAGCTCAAGAAATTTGAGAAAGAGAAAATTCAGTTGAAATGAATGAATATAATAGCTGAAAACTTACAAAAATTGATTTGAAAATAGAGCACTTGAAACTTGAAAGCTAGAAATTTTCTTTTTTAATAAACATTGATTTTTTCAAAAAAATTCCAAAACTCTTGCTCCTTTAATAGTCACCCAATGAGATATATATATAGGCAAGTGATAAATATTATTAGAAAAGCTTATCAGGTCATTAAGAGGGAAAATATACCCGTTGGAGAATAAGTAAAAATCTCAAATTTTGAAAACTAGTCGTTACTGTAACTCTGTCAGAACATCAATCGACCAGCCAGTGATCGATAGTTCAAAACTTTGAAGTAGCATCAGGCATCGTTCGACCGCCCGGTCGGCCGATCCAAACCAAGACTTGGGTGTGACGGTCGGTCGACCAGCCGATCGACTGCTAGGTTTGCCGGTCGATCGATCAATCATTTGACAAATGTTCACAACATGCATAGGCAATCACCTAACAATAACCACGAGGTCTGATCGACCGACCAAGCCTAAATCACATTTTTCAAAAAAAAATTGAAATCAAACTCATTTTAAATATGTTGTATTGGTTTAACAAATATTTTGGTAATACATATGCTATGAGATACATGATAGAAATAGGATTTATAATTTAAAAAATATATGAGACATGTATCAAACACCAAATTTTGTAAAATATCAAAACGGAAAAACTAGCTATGAAACTTATGTTTTGAAAAAACTTGTATCTTTCTGTGTAACTTCTTGAGCATCAACTCAACATTCTACTTTAACAAACTATTTTCCTACATAGATTCAATATATTCAAGTGAGCTTCTTCAAAATATCAATCTTGATTGTTCTAACTTGAATCTCATTCTTGAGTAAACTTGAGACTTCAAACTTTCCTTTTAAGGAAGAAAACACTTTGAGTCCTCTTGAATACTGAAAAGTACTGAAACACTTGAACTTGGTTAGTATCAAATAACTTCATGTGATTTTTAATCATCAAAATAAAAATCGGAGAGTGTACCCTTGGATCAACATTATCATCATGTATGCATTTTATATAAACAACATGAAATCATAGCAATTGAAATTGAAACATATTATGATATGAACAACAATTTAAATCATCAAAAATTGTCCAAATTCACACTAGTACACATATATGAAAGTAGTCAATCAACTCATCATATCTAAGCATGGGTTACATTTATGGAGTCTAGACTAACATTATGAACATGCAAACAACGTAAGCCTAAAAACAAGTGGAGATGTTAACGAGCAATCTCAATTTTCAAAGATGGTGTTCTTCCACTTTACTTCCTTGATAGTGATGCATCAAATTAGTATGTCCTTCAAGCTCGAAATGCATTTACCATCAAGACATTAAGTCTTGGAGGAGAACACACCTCTATCAATTAAATCGGTGTGTTCTTCGGTACACATACCTTCTTGGGTACTTGAGAGTTAGTATTTTCTCGAGACCAAACATTATATTCTTCAAATTTAATCTTGAATAACAAAATTATGCAAGATGACCATTTTGCTCACAATGTGTACAAGTGTACACCTTATCATACAAGTAAGCATGTGTATTGTACTTTATGTACATGCTTGATGTGTACTTCTTGTGAGTGTTCCCTTTGAGTTTTTCCCTTTGAAAACATGGAGTCAATTTCTTTATGTCAAAAACACATTTTTTTAAATTAACATCTAAAATGTTCATTTTATTTTCAAGTCTCAAACTCATTTTGGCCAAAAATAATTTAGGGATTATGGCCTGGCAAATACATTTATAAGAATCAAAATCATTCATAATCTTTTCAAAACAAATAAATAAGTCTTCTTTTTCTTTAAATACAATATCTAGCTTGCTTTTCAATAAAATCATTCTCTTTTCTCAATTCTTATTTTGAATTTTTGAAAGCTCATTTCTTTCTTGCAATTCTTCAAAAAATCTACCAAATTGAACAATTGTTAACTCATTATCATCAAGGAAAGTTTCAAGAGATACCTTTGTGGGGTCATTCCATCGACCATGAAGTAAACATTAGTTTATCAACTTTTTCATTAGATTTGATTGTCGAATCATCCTAAGTAGCCACCATGGTCATCTTCTTGTGTGCTCTTCTAGATGTGGTCGCTTGGAGATAGGGACAATCAGCTATCAAATGTTATGTCTTCTTGCAATCAAAACACAGACCCATCTCTTCTCTTTTTCTTTCATTCTTCATTTGTGGCCTTGTCTTTTGAAAGTTGCTCATCCTTCCTTTCTTATAAAATATTTTGCCAACTTTTCTTATAAGTATGGCAAAGTTTTCTTCCTCAACTTCATCCATAGATTCTTTCCTCATTAAGAGATGGAGTTGCCTTGAAGGCAATGGACTTTTTCTTTGAAGATCTCTTTCCTTTACAAAACTTTCATCTCCATCTCATGAGTTTTGAGATTCCTAAGAATCCAGAGAAATCCATCAAATCCATCTCCTTACGATCTGCTGAGCTCTTGAAAGTCATTGTCTTGACCTCCTAAACTTTGAGAATAGCACTAATCCAATAGTGATTTTAGTAAAGCGAGTAAGCACTTCATCAATAGAGTCACTGTCAAGCATATAAACGTTCACATATTGAAAATGAAGCAAATTTATTTTAGACCGCTTGACTTCAAAGGTGCCTTCATGAGTTATGATCAAGTCATTCCATAACCAAATACTGATTTACAATTTATAACACAAGGAAGATCATCATCATTCAATGCTTATGTTGTTGAAAGAGAGTTTACTGATGGGGAAGTTGACAAGGATCGTCGAGGGTCATCGAGTGATCGCCAAGGAGGTCAACGACAAAAGGACGAAGGAAGAAGACAGCAGCAAATAGCACATTAGCAGCAGAACAGGTTTAGCGATCGACCGGCTCGGTCGACCGCCCGCACAAGGAGGTAATCGGTCGACCTGCCCGGTCGACCGATGTGCACAATGTGCAAAAGGAAAGAGCTCGGTCGACCGCCCGGTCGACCAACTGAAAGTACCCAACTCTCTGTTGGGCACCCGGTCGACCGACCGGTCGACCGGTGGAAGGGGTCGATCGACCGCCCGGTCAACCGACAGTGGGTGCGGGTAATTTTCTGCTGATTCAGAAATCTGTATATTTAAGGGCTGTTGTTGGTTTCTAGGGTTAGCACCTGAAAAAGAAAAGATTGTTGGAACTTGCTGGGGCTCTCTTGCACTCAAAGAGGGTACTAGCAATTGTAATCATCTTCAAGTAAATTAATCTCTCTTTCGATTGCCCCGAGGACGTAGGCATTGAGGTGAACCTCGTTAAATTGTGTTTTGTGTGCTTTCTCTGGATTTTGGTATTTGTGCTGTTTGGAAGATTGTTCTTCATGCTTGGAAGATTCAGGGGATCCTCATCAGGTTGTTGTCGTAGTCGCAACAAGTAGTATCAGAGCTTCCAGGTTCGCTTGGGATTTCTGGAGATTCGGAGGGCTCAAGATCTGATTCGGTGGAGATCGTGTGTTGATCTTAGATCAGAGGTATTCGTGTTCGTGGGATCGTGTGTCGATCTCAGGAGGACACAAGAAGGGCTCGTAGAATCTGTGGTGGAGTAGATCCAGAGAAAAACTCGATCTAGGGTTTCAAAGGAAAGGTAAAAATCCAATTTTTTATCTGAGTAGTGATCTATTTCCAGTTGGTTATTCTTCTGCATAGATAGAGGATCAAGTAATCTCAATGGCAGAAGAAATAGCTTCGGTTAAGACCATGAATCCTCACCCAAGGATTGATGTTGTCAAGTTCAACGGTACAAATAACTTCGGGATGTGGAGATGCGAGGTTATGGATGCACTGAATGCATCGAACCTCGAGGACACTCTCCTATTGGAAAGAAGAAGAGCACGACCACTGATGAAGAGTGGGCAAAGATGAACAGGTCGGCGTGTGGGTTGATACGTTCATGTTTGTCACAAGACATAAAATATCTTGCACAACATGAGACGTCGGCGAAGCATCTGTGGGAAATCCTTGAGAAGAAATACTTGACGAAGAGTGTTGAGTCAAGGTTGCAGCTTAAGAGTAAGCTGTACAGATTTTCAGATGAGAAGGGGAGCACGGTGAATGAGCACATCAACCGATACACGAAGCTTCTTACAGACTTGGTGAACGTGGATGTCATTGTAGAAGAGGAGTACAAGGCGATCATCTTCCTGAATTCACTCCCGGAGAAGAGTATGAGACATTCACACTGACCTTTATCAATGGTAGGCAGACGTTGGACTACCATGGTGGTGTCGTCTGCACTGACAAGTTATGAGACGAGGAAGAAGGAGAGACATCCTTCTCAGTCAAGCTCATCGGCGGAGGCACTAGAAGTAAGAGGCAGGGGTTCATCGAGGAAGGGCAAGAAAGAAAGAGGAAGATCAAAGTTCAGGCGGGTTTCAGGGATCAAAAGGAATCAGTGTGCCTTCTGTAGGGAGATAGGGCACTGGAAGGTAGACTGTCCAAAGTCAAGGGGAAGAAGAAGGAGTCGAAGGCTGAAGCAAATCTATCAAAGGTGACGAATACTCAGAGAAGTAGTTCACAGGCAGATGGATCAGATCGGACTCGTCAGGTTTCTCGTTTTCAGTCAAATTTCCATCATTGGAACTCGTGGAAAGATGAGTGGATTCTGGATACAGGTACAACATACCATGCGTGCCCTAATCGGGGATGGTCTTCAACTTTGAGAAGCTGGAGGACGTGTTCGGGCGTTATGGGTGATGATCACTCATGTAGCATGGAGGTGTAGGTACAATCCGAATCAGGAGTTTGATGGGATGGTAGGGAGCTGAAGGGAGTGAGGTATGTACCTCAGTTGAAGAGAAATCTAATCTCCGTGGGAACTT